>BOPP01000064.1:3186520-3243192 GCA_017312745.1 Gryllus bimaculatus
CTGTTGGACTCGTTCCCCGAACTCACTAGAAATGGTATTTATTAAATATTGCATTATCATTTTTTGTTAATGTTTGATCCAAGGGAAACTTTTTTTTATTTTTGATATAACGACAAACCTTCATACCTTCAAAAATACATTACGTAGGAGTGCTTATACTTAAAGATCATACTGAATCACGCAGCATTCACTGGTGACGTTATAAAAGAGAAGATAAATTCGAGTTATTACATTATTTCATTTTTTCCTGTAATTCTTTCCTAGTGTGGTGGAAGAGAAAACAGATATCTTAAAATCTCTCTGAAGAATGTGTAGACTATGCCATTAAAATTTCGTCAATATTAGCTTTAATGGGAACATTGTGTCGTTGCATTTTTCAAGTATTTGTAGGTCTTCGCTATATCATAAATTCGATTTTACATTCACGTTTTCTTCGTCACCATAAAAAATGATGTTATTTCGTGTGTATTGTCTGCTTCAGAGTAAAAAACAAAAGAGAAAAATTTCAATTATAAATACTGCATATTTCTTGAATTTCCTCATATCTTTAATTTTAGCATTTTCGTTGCATATCTTTTTGTGAAAATAATCTTAGTAGCCGATACTACATAGAAACAACGTGCAATGTAGTATTGCTGACGTGCCTGACCTATTTGAGTTTAATGGCTGAGTTAAGACATTTCACATGGTGGACTGGATTTCGGTCGAAACTCTTGATTGTTTTAGTAATGATGTCGTTATATTTTCTGTTCCACGAATGAATAGAATTTAAAACGCATGCGCATTTCACAAAATTAAAATTGTTACTTTAGGATAAGCGCTACAGACCCATGTGTTCTCTTTGAAAGTAATATTTATCTAATTTCTCAAAATGCGGGTTCTAAAATGCTATGTGTAGGTAAAATCGTTAATTGAAAGGAAGCGATTATTTGCAATGCATACGCATCCTCAGCGTATTTTACTTGTTACTTGTTTTTCTCCGAAACATACTTTGCTTACAAGATGGCAAATATTTAGTATTTAGATCATCTAAGGAAGTGTGTCAATGAAGTCGTAGAGAGCTGCGCCTCTGCATATGATGCGTATTATTTCGCTCTGCCCAAGCAGTCCGTATTTTCAACGTTCGTTCGTGTTCAAGGGTGAAAAAGAATAAGTGATTTATTGGCGTTAGATATTATACAATTAGTTACACCAGTATCGCCGATCCGGTGGGCGAGATCGCTTAGGCAGTAGTGCCGTAGCGATCTCGGACCGAAGGATCGCGGGTTCGAGCCCCGCCTCGGGCATGGTTGTGTTGTGTTCGTCCTTTCATCCCCTATTATCATCTTCATTTCGGAGAAGGCAACGGGAAACCCTGAATAAATCATCCCAAGAAAACCCACTATGGGTCACCTAACTGCCGTATATGGTAGTTATATCCATTATCACACCAATATCAATAAATGTTAATATGAGTAGCAAGAAGTAAAATATAATGAAATGTTTTTATTGGAATTCAGTAATTGACCGTTGATAATTTTAGTTTGTTAGCCGAAAAAATAGCGTATAAATAAGATAATTTGTAAGCGCTATTTTTAAGTTCCAGGCGCGTCGCGCATCGACGGCGACCAATGGCAAGATGACGTCACGATGTGGCACGGTGCAGCCTAGTAGTTACGCAATACATGTGAATGCCTCTTTCGCTTCATTTTCTCCATTGTGCGCCACGTGGTTTGTCGTTGTCGGTATGATAATGCGAGTGTGCCTGCTAGCCTTGTTCTGTTTGTTCGCCGGCCGCGTCGCGGAACAGCGTTGGGTGTGCGCGCACCATAATGTCCCCCCCGGGGGCCGGCGGGGGCGGGGGCAGGGGCGCGGGCCCGCGCGACGCCGGATGCGCGCTCGCCCGTGCGCTTTCCGGTGACGCCACGCGCCGCCGGCGCTCGCGCAGTGATCGGAAAGGGAATCCAGGCGGACGTAAGCCGTGGACTGCTTGTGCAGAGCGAAATAATACTAATCATATGTGGATGCGCTACTCCCTGCCATTTCATTGACGCGCTTCCTTAGATGCTCCAAGTACTAAATATTTGGCATCTTGTAAGCAAAGTATGTTTCGGAGAAAAATAAGTAACACGTTTCCAGAAACAAGTAATGCAACAATGCAACAAGACCGCAAAAATGTGGTGAGGATATGGATGCATTACAAATAATCGCTTCCTCTCAATTAACTATCTTACCTACCAAATTTTGGAAAACATTTCGAGAAATTATGTAAATTTTCTTTCAAAAAGCACACATGCGTCTGTGGATGCTTATCCTAAACTAGCAATTTTAATTTTGTGAAATGCGCATGCGTTTTGAATTCTATTGATTCATGGAACTGACCATTTAACGACCTCATTACAAAATTAATCAAGATTTTCGTACGAAGTCCAGTCCAGCATGCGAAATGTCTTAACTCAGCCATTAAACTCAAGTATGTCAGGCACGCCAACAATACTACATCCCACGTTGTTTCTATGTAGTCCGGAAAGTAGCAGACTCAAACAAGTATCTTGACGCGGGTTGAAACGATCTAACTTGTGGGCGTTTTAGGAACAGCACTATCCCAGGCGGTTTAATTGTTTAGATGTGTGTTATTCGTCGGGAGATATTAAATTATCTTTTACTGGTTTCACATTAAGGTTATCGGTTTTTGGAGAATTAACTAAGTTTTGAAATAAACCATCGAATTGGAGATACGTCACTGAATCAAGCAATGCGATGGTTTTTCGTGTCACTGAAAGATACAAAATCTAAAATTCATCGTCGGTAACTGGGCCAAAGTTTGTTGACGCTTAAAATAGAGTAATACCCGGAAATATAATAGTTTCGCATTGTTAAGAATTTCCGTCACTTGTTCAAATGAAAGATGTTTTTAAACTCTTTTTTTATTCTCTTCTGCACAACTACATTAAATGAGAAATCGGTTCATGTACAAATAGTATTTATATGCACGTATAAAAATGAAATGTGTGTATGCTCTGCAAAAACTTGAATCGCTCGAGCAAAATTTTTCAGGAACGCTTTTCGGCAGGTGAGAAAAATAAACGGAGAGAAGTCGCGATCTCAAAATATTTTCCCGCTTTCTGATACTCCCCAAAATTGACCACTTACAATGTCGCAACCCGCAATACATCTAGACGCTGTTGTTGCCGGGAGAGAAGTGGAAGGGGCAGATCGGTGCCGATTGAGACTGCGGAAGCAGACGGGGAAAACAGCGGGAGGAGGAGGTACGAGGAGCGAAGAGAGCGGAGCGGACGAGAGGGGCAAGGGCGGTCGGAGCACATGAATTGGTGGGAGGGGGGGGCAGATGTAGTGGTGGAAAGGGGAAGATAGGGGGGATGGAGAGTGTGATACGTGCCAGGCTGATCGAGGGGGAGGGTTGTTATGTTGGAAGGGCCGGACTCAGCTGGTGGAGCGCTTTATCAGATGAAAGTAATAATATCCCGGACAGCGCTGGATAATCAGATAGCCAGTTGTTAAACCTTGAAATAGGGTAACGAACGCAGATATCTGCAACGAAATGCCTTTTCATTGCCACTGGATAATTGTGAAGTTTGTGGTGTTATTCCGAAAGTACATCTCCAAATTCCACTTACTTTTATTAAATTCGGCATACTGCTTGCACAGAGAATATTCATTTATTGTCGGGATTAGTTTGTCATATGTCCATTTACTTTTTGGTTGTTGGACAAAGCTCAAATCAACACACGCATTCGAAACGAACACACAGATTAATATTATGTACGTCAAGTTTTTTTTTTCTGAAAAGTTTTTTTAGTAGTGCTTATGAATTATCTAAGTGACTCTAAATCTTTTCATGTCGTGCAGCAAACGTGTGTCAGTGTTTGAATACGTTCGTCGATAACATCCCACAGTAATTTGCGCGTTCAGCGCAGTAGGACTTGAAGGCGAAAGAAGAACCCTGTCAGTACCGGCAGTGAATGTGGGGGGAAAAAGAATTAACACCATTGGCCCGGCGCTACACACCATGTGGACACTGTGCCGCCGCCGCCGCCGTCACGACCTGGCCCGGCGGGAGGAGCGCAGCCCGCGGGCCGATCGGGCCCCGGCAAACACGACGGCGCCGCCGGCAGACCGCAGTGGCTCATCGCTCGACGCGCACAATCAGCGGGCGAGTGGCGGACGATGTTCTGAAATTTTACCACACTCCGCGCGCGTGCGCGCAGTGCGAGTATTCCCACAGCAAATTGCACGGATGTGATCTGTGGATTCGTTCGTTTAATTTTTAATGCTGAAACGTTTTTGTGTTCTAAAAAATGGCGGTACAGGTTTGTTGTAGTGATTCAGTGTGTGATATCCTTCGGCTTCATAAGTGTGCTGGAATTGCGCGTTAGTATGCGTCTGTTGTTCCTGTGAGTCGACGTCGGTAAGTAATGAGCTTGCAGTTTTCGTTGAGTCGTAGAAGCACGTTCATGCGGTTTAGATCGTATTGCAGTATTGCCTTCCCGTAGGCCAGTTGTACCCAACGGTGTCAGTATCGACTCCACGGAGGTCGATGAAATTTTAAGGGGTCAATTGGGTGGTCGATACCCTAGTGTATATCGACCTTTATACTCGTATATGCATTATAATCGGTATAATGAAGATCAAGACCCAATTGGTTACAAAAAATATTTGAGTTTTATTATTTCTACTTATATAAAGCTTCAAAACACCTAATAATAAATTACAAAATCACTCATATTTTGTTGTTTCATATCATTCACATTAATAAAATAAAATTTTAGTGTCATGGTGATCGGTAATTAATGAAAACTTGTTTATATTTATAAGATTAAACAAAATAGCAGCACAAAAATAAATGTAACCATTTTTTACACACCTTGTTCATCTTGTTTGACTAATTGTTATCTTTAAGATATTTACGTGTAATTCTGTGTGTTGTGATTATGTATGCTGCATATTATACAAAAATTGAAGGGGGTCGATAAAGCAAACAATTCTTTTAAAAGGAGTCAATGCAAGAAAAAGGTTTGGAATCCCTACCCTACACTAATGAATGACTCTGAATTTTCTTTCCTTGAATATTAACGTGAATGTATATATGATTTGTTTTAACGTACGAGCATATTTGAGAAAGATATTGAAAGATAATTCAACAGTTCCATGGAAGTATAAATTCCTGTGAACCTATAATCTTCGCATAATGTCTGTCAGCTCTATTTGTTTCTGCGGTTAACATTTGACGAACGTTTTAATTTTATAAAACATTAATATAATCCCTCTTGCTATTGTAGTACCTTTGTCAACAAGACCTTTTAAAAACGAGAAAGTAGAAAGCGTATAAAACAGCTTCGTATTTTATTAATTGCGTTGTAAAGTTGGGTAGTAGTGTAGTTAGGTTTCTGTATCTCCTCTTATGGAGTCTCACTTACTTGGGTTTCTTCATCTCCATGGTCATTTTATAAACATTTTAGTTTAGTTTATTTGTCTACCCACTTCCTAACTAATAGAACTTTTCCCGTGAAACTTTACTTTCACTTAATAGCTCATAACTATTTTATATAATAGAACTCAGCACTTTCGTTGATCACAAAGATGGGATCCTGCGTTGAAAAGACGTAGGGAAACAATTCTAATCAACCATTGGTGACTCCAGCAATCTTAAGATTATGATGGCAATGGATGGTGAATTGTTTTATTTCTTATATGGTTTATTCTTGTGCCGAATTTTACCTTCGCTGGTCTATCTGCTCTTAATGAAAATTCCTGATCGTATCTCCTTTTGTAAGGGCGTCGTAGGTTTCTGCTTACGAGCCTCCATCGCTCTGTCCTGAGACAAGTCGGCAGGTGATTTACATTGCCAGCTTTCTCTCTGAGACGAGGTTCTTAGCAGCGATTATAATGCCACGGAAGGCTTGCTTCACGGCTGGAATTAGAAACCGACTTGAATTTTCTGCACAGGAGCAGAGCCGATGACTCGGCGCTACGCACCGCGGGTCGTGACCAGATTGCTTTCCCTGCTACGCGAGTTAAGCTTCATTATTATTATCAGCGCCGCTACGTGTGCACCTTAAGACTTCAACCTTCAATTAAGTCTTGCACACCACATCAGACAGGTGACGTTCGGATTCGTTCGTGTGATCTTGTCCACTCCCAGTCATGACGGTCAAATCGACACCCAAAAAACGTTACATTCAACGGGTTCATTTTATTATTTCCTCGCTTTTGCCTGCTGATATGGAAGGAACACCAAAATAAATTAGAGTAATATTTAGGGCCCATTAAACATTTTCATTAGTTATGACTTTGTTATAGTATTATGTTCTCGTGGTATTACATTTCTGGGAGTATTGAAGTAAAGTGGAAAATATTGACTTTTTCACTACTTCGTTCATGATTATATGTTGATATCGGTCACATTCACTTTTAACAGTCGTTGTGCTTTATTTGTTCACTGTTGGATTCACATAATGACTTTTTTATGTCTCACCCTCTTGCCAGCTGCCAGCTGTCACCACCTTTATATATCGCTGGAAATGTTCATATTAACGGAGTGAGAGATATTTCAAACATTTGCATATGTGTAATTTTTCAAAAACAAAACAATACAGCAAAATGGCTTTTATGTCATCTTAAAGAGTGCAATTAGCACTACTAATACGAAAAAGTATAAAAACGTGAAAAAAAATTGAACCTTTTTTAGGAAAGGGCGTTTGAGAGTTTCTGAAATTCCGGAATTTTGAGCTGTGTTTCACAGAAAAGGTTTGTTTCCGTGTAAACTTTATAAGAGATTATTTAAAGCCCACGTATTCATAAATGTTATACATGAATATAAACCACATATACTCATAAGTATAAATCATGTGAGAGGGTACTCAAAAAGTTTTGTAATCTTTGAAAAAACAAAAGACTAGAGCAAAATGGCGTTTGTCATCTCATAGAGTACATTTATCACTATCCCTACCAAAAGTTTAAAAAAAAATTCGAGCTGTTTATAATTTTGTATTGCACATTATTCGGGCAATATTGCGCGATAACTACTAATGTTCTTTTAAAAAATCTAAGTAACTAATGAAAGAACTAAGTATGGACAATAAATTTCATTTGAAGGAAAAATCTCTATTTTCAATTTTATAGAAAGGAGTCGAAAAACATTAATTTGGCCATTTTCGAAATTTTAGAGTTAATAGTGAAAATCGGACCTATGCCACCTTTATAAGAGTATTTTACTCAATTCTTACACAAAATTTAAAGAAAAAAATTTTTCAGCCATTTTTGCGAATATCCCAGGAGCTTCATGTGAAGTCAACTTTAAAGAAAGATTTTCAAAATTGCAAAGCTTCGACTCGAGCCAGAACGATCGGGGAATATTTGGTTCGGGAAAAAACCCGCGTATGGTTTAGGCGCAAGTGTTTAGCGACAGATGTATAATAGGATTGTATAATAAGGCGTTTGTGCACCCTGGAACGTTAAAGCAATATCGATCTTCTGCGTTTGCGCAGTTAAAGTTTATCACTTTAGCGCTCCTGCAAAGAAGATCGACAGTGCTGTCCGCTCTGGCGTGCACAAACTTCTCTCTCTATTCTCTTCAAAAATATTTCGCCGTAGATCCGTTTATGAAGACCCTCCCTATGACGAAAGACGATGAATATTAAAGAAGCGCGTATCGCGCCGGTAGCCGGGTTCAAATCGAGCATGAAGGGCGAATGTGGAGTCGGGTCGCTGCGCGAGGTCACCGTCGTCGAAGCGGAAGCGGCGGCGCCAGGTGGGGGCGAGGGCGAGGACGAGGACGGCGCGGCGGACGGCGGACGGCGGACGGCGGACGGCGGACGAGCCGGCGGAAGTGACGCGCGGCCAATGAATATTTCCAGTCCGACGGCTCGGCGCGCCCGCCCCGGCGCCTTCGGACGACGTGCGTCAGCGTCTCTTGACACGTAGTTTTTTAGGGGGTGGAGAATTGCGAACAAATCTGGAATTTTATTTAACCATGGTCCCCAATCGGAGATCTCAGATCTTCATCGTTGTTGTGTGACCTTGTGTAATTTGCGAAATTCTTCAGTACACGTAGATATTCTAAACGAAACAGATAAGCAAGTTTGTTTTGTTTTTTCGTTCCTTAGTACTGGATGTCGATTTAGCCGTGATCGCAAGTCATTGTATGATCCTAGCCAGAGTGTCCTACGTCGGTTCGAATCATCTAAAACCGTGCTTAGCTGCTCTATGCCTGTGGTTAAGTGGGTGGGAGAAATTAGTGTAAAGCAAAGTGCGGTTGGTACGTACCGAAGTTGTTGCAGCTAAGTTCTAATGGTTTTGCTTCTTTAGAGAAAATGCTCATATAACCACTGTGTGCCTTTGGAGTGCTGTTCCCAATTATTTAGCAACACCACAATTGGTTAGCACTAAAAATTGCAAAAACATACTGCCAGAGAATAATCTTGTTTTCTTATTAATAACTTAAGTTTCAGAAGCCAACGCGACAAAATAAAATTGATCCATATATAAAGTTGTCACAGCTGTTCATGAATTCAGAACTACAATCTGACAATCTTAGGACGGCGGGCACGGAGTCAATGAACCGCAGCGCTAGTGAGCATTGTGCTTGTTGCTCCTTATTCGTTAGATATTAACTTCAGACTCGCGGAGAATTCCTCCATCTAGCAGTTAATTCGGAAGAGATATCTTACTATTCCTTTCCCATGCATTATCGAGTTTTGGATTGATAAAGGACGACAACATATGTCTGCTTACACCATCCCATCGTTTCACAGTCTTAGTGTTATTAAAGAATAATTATAATTGTTATATATGTTACCTGTAACTGACTTTATCGAAATGAAATGAGAATTACATTACTGGATGTACTTATAGTATTGGAGGGGGTACGTGTCTCCCGTTCGCTCCCGCAATAGTAGCCCGCGGAATTGTTCGCTCGGGGGGAGCGGAGGGAGGAAGGGCTTCTTTATATTTTTTTCTGGTTGTAATTACCAAAGTAAAATACTTGCTTTTCTGTTTGAAGAAAATGTGTAATTTTTAGGTTGATAATAATGAGATAATTTATTAAATCGATTTTAAACTATGCAGACTTTTAAGCTATGCGAAAACAATCCAAATCGGTGTCAGGAGAAACTCTAACTGCCCTCGTCTGTGTTAATCGCCCATATCTCTCAGCGTTTCAGTGGCCAGAATGGAAACGTTTTTTAATGGAGGGCTGAGTAGGATCTCCCTGGAAGGGCAGTAAATACTCATTTTCACGACGAGAAGAGACAATGGGCTCTTATGGACGATGTTATTCTTATGGAAGAATCTCGAGCACTTTTGTCAAATGGGTTGTTGCGAGAGTAAGTAGAAAAATGTAGTCCTGTACAGAAAATTACGAGGAACGCGGTGGTAATCATGAAAATATGCAATTCAGTCCCTTTTTACTTTCTCGCACTTCGTAAGAAGAGAAAGTGATGTGTGCTGGAAACGGCGAAATTTCGGCAGAAAATCCCTTATTGCAGCGTCCTGGTAGTGTGATAAGTGGATAAATCCTGCCGCTACATATACGAAAGTAGTGGACCCGGCAATGGTTGCCATTGCAATTTATTACACTTCACACGGTACTGGTCACGTGATTGTTAATCACGTTTTAACGTGGTTGTCAAGTATCCTATTGTTTAAATGTTCTCTCTCACGTTTAGGCATGCATTTGCTATGACACTGGTCTTAGATAAATTTTATTTACTTGACCGAGATATAATTCTAGCTGACATTTCACAACCACAGAGGCAGAATATGCAGCGAAGGCACTCTTAATACTTGAGGGTGCGGCAGGTTGCAGAGTTCAGGGGTGATTGATTCAGCATACTCATAAAAATTATCAACGCCTGCCGATGTGCAACAGACACAGGTACATTCCCATTGTACTACTCCTATAGTCTTCACGGAAATGCAAGTAATAAGTTGACAAGGTTTTATCGCAATCAGACACGGCAGCGCATAAAATACGAACAAACAAATGTCGATTTTTATGTATTAGATTACTTTCTCTAACTCGTGGTGTAGCCAGAATCCGTGTTTTGTGGGTCCTTGATACCGAAAAATCGACTGTTGGCCAAAGGCACTTGTCCTCTCTCGTCTGGTTTACTGCAATATTGTTTATGGATCAGCGGCTTCCTTCACTCGGAGGCCTCTTAATAGTATTCATCACTCAGGTATCCGAACCTCCACAGGTGCATACCGGTCTACCGGCATTTACTGTATTCTGGGTGAAGCCGGTGAGTCTTTTGCTGCGAAAGTCGGGGGGTGTTGACCCATCCATCCCACCGAACTACAATCGAGCCTTGATATACTTCATACATTCTCTGAACATCGCCTCCTGATTTTCGATCTTTAAATCTATTGCAAGATCATGATATCTCCCTTCTTATTCCCATGAAAATCCCAAGCAACCCTCCCTTGGAAACTCCTTCGTCACAACATTGACTTTAAAGTCATCAACCTGCCCAAACTGATTACTCGTCTCCTTAAATTTAACATTTAGTTTCGCGGCAGCATATTCTGATCATACATTTATTCATCGATGCCTCATCTTTCAATAACGCAACGGCATGCATTATTGAAAGATGAGGCATTATGCCATCATTGCTTTAGGGTCACCAAGTCATTTTGCATACTCTCTGTGCAGTGTTTTCACTACTAAAATGAAAGCAGTCCTCGAAACCCTTAAATACATCGAATCAGTGTCATTGCGGTAAGTAGTTCTCTGCTCTGATTCACTGAGGTCTCTTGAAGCCATCTCTCTCCCCAATTGTTAATAGCAACAATTCAACAACTGATTAATCGCTTATTGTTCTGCAAGGGTGATCTAGTTCTTTGTTGGATCCCAGATCCTGTGAGAATTACTGGCAATGAATTAGCTGACCAGGCTGCGAAATGAGCAACTAGAAAGTCTGATATTAGCATTTGTACTGTCCCATCAGAGGTACGGACATACCTAAAACATTCCCATTTTCAGTGCTTCGCAGTGGCACATTGCCACTTTAAATTAAGCTCGATTAAGAAATGCGTAAAGCCCTCATATTTCTCATCCTTTGCCACTAGTCGTGAGGAAGTAATTTTAGCGTGTCTTCGCATCGACCATTGTCACTTTTGGCATGGTTTTCTCCTTCCCCACACCTTCAGCTCACGTTCCACGGTTGTTGGTCTTACATGTTCGTCTACATTTTGTAAAATTTAATGGCAGCCGACACATGTAATGCGAAGATTTAAATTCAATAAATTGATGTATAGACGGTCGTGAATGTCCAGTCCAATGTCTGTCCGCGCAGCGACCCAATAAAATTAAATTAGCTTTCTTTGAATTGCAGAATACGAATTGCTCCCGTCAGTAAATGTTTACAATATGAGTATCGTATTTGTCGTGGACGAAATAGCAAAGGTTTTGGGTATAGAAGGAAAGTACAGCAGAAGATATGCAGAGATGGTTGTTAAGCGAAAGTTCAACATGTTTTGTGTGAGCAGTTCAAATTGGAAGATATAGACATTAATTAGAAAGTATACAAATTCATTCTGGTAAACAAACCATTTAAAAAAACAAGTTCTTAAACACGTTGCCTCCCACATAAACACTTTCTAGTGCATTTGAAGGAAAGTTACGCACGCCTTGATGTCTGGGTTGAACACTGGCAACAACAGCACCCGTATACCAAATTATATTTGTCTCTTTCTTGTCTGGCTGCAACCTCCGATACGAGATGATTCCAGAAGAAATGCCACATGCAGTAATGCTCGGCAGGAAAGCCCAGCTCGGTGCTCTGTTATAGTGAAGTAGGTGCTTTTAAGATACTTCATAATTATAAAAAAAATATTTTCAGGACTAACAATGGAGATGAGATATTGCGAGAAGGGATGTTTTGTCTAGTTATGACTCCTTTGATGAAGTTAGGAGGGCTATGAATCATCAGACAACAATCAGACACGTTGGTATGCTTGACAACTTACCTGAAAAACGGTTTAATGCTGTGACCCCAGAATTGTATGAAGGACGGAAATATCGATCAAAAAGTACAGATGAGTCGTTTCATTCCCTATAGTTCATTATCGTTTTACGGCAAACGGCCAACAGCGTACAAGATATTATCGGAAGTGAAAGTTGCGTTTGCCTACCAGTAAAGGCTGCAGGACAAACTCCTTGTTATTTATAAGAATCATCGTGGCAAGTAATTGACACATTCAAAAAGCAAGTAGGGGGATGAGAAAAAGAGCAGCTCATATTTCGGAATGCAAAGCCTGAAAAAAGGACTGTTTTTCAGTGAGAGTTAAGTAACAATAATAATACTCGTACCTTGAGCTATTTGAGTCAATGTGTGATGAATATTTCAGCAAGTTCTTTGTGGAAACTGTGATATGTGGCGGCTGCGCATAAGCGCGCGGCGCCACCCCACTCAAAGGAAGAAGCCTGCGAAGGCGTTGGATCTCGACTCAACGACCTGCTGTTGTGAGCGAGCGATTGTGATATTCTCCGTAGCGTGTTGCAGCCTTTAGCGATACTCATGTAATTAGTGTTATTTTAATACGGATAGTGAGAAGGGATAGAAAAGTTTTTAAATTGTTGATTTTCTTCCCTTTCGTATGAATAAAAGAAACGAGTAATGAGCGGCCATGATCTAACCTAACAACATTTCAGGATTTAATGTGTAAAAGGGCAAACGAAGAATGGGAAAAACGTCGAGCATGTATTTTTAAATGCTTTATAATGGTTATTCGAAACTTGACATTAGAAACTACAACACTCTCATTGTTATTTTGCGACTATCTTTCCCTCATCCTTCCAATATTATAATTTAATATAAATTAGGTTTTTTGTTTAATTATTCAGTTCTACTCCAAATACGAATGCGGAAAGAGATGTGTGGGGGTTAACACTTGCCTTCACGCTAACGTCCTACGTCCAGAATGGAAAGTTGCCACTGTTCTCATCTGGTGCTCATCACATTCGATTGCTGGTTACAAGACGAATCGATAGGCTATATTTTAAGGCGGTTCTTTCTGGAATATTCTGGAAGAATTCTAGAACAAAAAACGTATTGGAGAGGGGGACGTTCAAAGGCATCTACAGTGCCGAAACGTTTTGCACGATGCCTACACTCCCTTTCCGGCTCAACGTTAATCCTTAGGGGATGCTTTGTGGGGCTGTTACAGTGACGATGGTTTTTCATCATGTTGGCGATAGGTAACCCTACTAATAATGAACAGAAGCACTATTTTTTTTTTTTAAATTTCTATCAATACTTCATGTAACTTTTTTTTCTGAAGATAACTTTTAGACAATTTTCTTGTCTTTACTTTCTCGCGTTTAAGAAGGCACTTCTTAAGAAGAAAAGGTTATGTAATGATGCGCGAAAAAATGGCGAATTTTCAGCGGAAAAACTCTTAAAACAGAGCCTGGCAACGAAAAGGTGGATAAATTCAGTTAAATTTTTGAAAACAAAGTCCTCTAACACGTGGTGTAGCCAAAATCCATTTTTTATGGGTCCTTGATACCGAAGAATCGATTGAGTGCAAATCGCCTGTCTGTGTCCGACTGTGGTCAACGCTAGCGGATAAGTCGTTCAGCCGATTAAATTCCTTAATCGATCTGATTGATGTTGCGGCCCCTTGAAGTCGAAACCGATATTTTAATTTTGGGGGAAACTTTACATGAAAACCCTGGGACATTTTCAAAAAATGGCGCCATCGATTTTGTTGTTATGTTGTTGGATAGTCTGAAGTACATTTAAGAGAATGTCATAAGCCATGAAAACTATGGTTCTTGGAAAATTGAAAACATTCAATTTTTTACGTGTATTACGTCACAATTAAAATATTAAACATGGAGATTTTTCCCCTTGATAAAATCTGTTACTTAAAGATTGATTTTGAAACAGGTCATGAACAATTTTTCGAAAATTGGTGTATTTTGCACGAAATTTTGTTTACTTTTAGGCAATTTTAAATTTTGTTTACTTTTAGGCAATTTTAAATTTTGTTTACATTTTTTCAAAAACGGCTTCATCGATTCTGATGATTTTTGTTTTGTGGATAGATTGAGAGGCGTAGGTCTCGTGTTGGTTAAAAATCCTCATTTTTCGACAATTGAAAAAATTCAAAATTATTTTGTCGTCTTCCTTCAACTACAATTATGAAAGTACAATTTTTTCTTATTGAAATGTGTTCATGAAACACAATCTAAAAATAACAGTATCAAAAACAGATTTTTAAAAAAGGTCATGTTGAATTTTTCGAAAATATGAGTATTTTTGGAGAAATTGGGCGCCAACGTTAGTAGCTCACTCTGAATATCCCGCGCCTCTTATTTGAAATTTTAGGTGTTTTGAAACGGCTGGATGCTACGTAAGTTACAATATGCTTATTATTTCATATTTCTTTGTTCGTTTCTGACGTTGAAGTTTTTGTCATACGTTTAAAAATTAATCGTTTAGAAATTATTTAAAAACTATTTGAAATATGAAATAATGATTACTAGCCTTCAGTCGCCCGATCCCAATTTACGAAGTTGGATGCTACGTAAGTTTGAATTATTTCATATTTCATTTCATTATTATTTATTATATATTTATGTTACTTTATTTCAAATTGCGTCCTGTAATTGTGTTAAATGTGAAAACGAATAAAAGAACGGTCATTGTTGGTTGTTGTTGCCCATTGCTGTAACGCTGTACATATAACAGAAGGCGATAATGACTGTTGCCTTTCCTTGCTGGTAATAAAAACTATTACTTTTTTTTTTTTTTTTTTTTTTTTGGTAGAATAATACAATTCGATAGTGTTTAATAATTACTATTAAATATTTTTCGATCTATTTTCATTTGTTTGCCAACGCTATCAGTATTGTATTATTTATTAACTTTTAATGATTTTACTTTCTCATATACTGCTTATTTTTCGCACCAAATGTCCTACGATTTCAAATGATTATAACCAAAAATAATCCGGAGAGAAATTATGGAGTATGGTGTAAATAGTATTAAATAACCATTACTAATGACAAGAAAGTACCTGCTGTTTTAGCACCACCAGTTTCAATTTCTATTAATGTGGACTTGTTGATAATTTGTATGTGCTATGCAAGAACGTACCGCCGGAGGAGGCGCCAGGTTAAGTTAAGATATATTATGTTGTTTGCAAATACAGGACGGAGCGCGGTAAATTGTGTGTAAATTGTTTAGAATTTACGCATTAGCAGCGATATTGGTCGAAGAGTGGGGAGAGTGGGCGTGCTTTACAGTGACCGATGGGGGTTTGTATTCATCTACTGTTTAGTTCCCATAATACAGTGGACTCGTCAGGAGCACTCTTTTTGTGTTGAAGTGTATTTCTCGAATCCTCACTCGATCATTACAGTGCTGCGTGATTTTCGTTTACGATTTGCAGTTCCCTCACGCGGACGTGTTCCTGGACGGAAATCAATTGCAAATTGGGTAAATGCATTTAGAACAACAGGGGATGTGTCATCTGTGCGAAGAGGGCCTGAGAGAAGCTTTACAACACCAACAAATGTCGAACGAGTTAGAGCAGCAGTACTGCAATCGCTGCACTGCAATGATCGTATGTACCGAAACGCCCAGCTCGGAAGCAAGCACTTGCTCTTCGCATTTGAAGACGTTCTCTGCACAGGATTCTTCATAATGAAGTGAATTTTCACCCGTATAAAATGTCCGTTGTCCAGCTTTGTCAGTGCGGGTTTATGTAACACGAAGAACGTCTTATGAAGACATGCTTGCAACCGTACCCCGTGGCTCTAATCTGTTCTTTTCTGATGAATAGGAGGCGGATTTTTAATGAAATGTCCGTTTTCTTTTCACTTTAGAAAAATGTCGTATAGTATAGAACTTCATTTTATATTACGTTAAAAGGAAATGACCCATTTCTGGAAGTAGTGTTTCAGCGTTTTCCGTCATTTTTAATGCATTTTTCGCTGATCTCGATTTTAATGCTTGCTTCAAGTAATATTTACGAGATGCAACTAATGTTCTCCATAAACTTCCTGCCTATATACCTAGTAGACTAAGTGCCTAGTACCGCATTCGATTTCTTCGCTCAGAAGTTGTAATGTCAGCTATTGTGAGTATGTCCTGTGAAGCCTGTCGCGCCATTGGTGGTTCAGCCGATTTCGGGATAACTAAAGATAGAGATTCCCTGGTAAAGAACAGTTCAAACCAAACGTTTGAAAGCTGAGAATACTTGAACGAATAGAAGAAGCCTGGATTACATCAATAACATATCCAACAGCTTTAGTTGTTCATCCGAACTGGTTTTGATCATTTTTCGTCATTTTTCTTTGGTTTTAGAGCTTTTTAAAACATTTTAAGAGCTTTTTATTGATCAATTTTGGCGATGTTGTAAGTCATCAAAATCCGCCCCCTACTGATGCACATTTTCACGTGTGTGGATGTGTAAACAAACAGAATATGCAGTACTGGAGCGAAACAAACCTCAGGGAAATTCACCAGATACCCCTGTACTCAGACCGCGTCACTTTGGTGCTCCATAGAACAAATAGGCATCAGCGTTTGTTTTTTTAATAGGAAAATCGTCTTACTGTTACTGTGAATTTGAATCGTTACTGAACTATGCTGCAAGATTTTTTCGAGCCATTTCTTTCAAGGTAATGCAATTACAGAATACCTGGTTTCAACAAGACAACATGGCACACACAGCGGGCATTACCATGATTTTTTTAGGCAAAAGTTTCCTGGAAGGCTTATCTCTCGGATGGGGGATCTCAAATGGTCCGCACGCTCACCGGATTTTGCTCCATGCGATTTTTTTCTTTGGGGTTAGCTAAAGTGGAAGGTGTATTGCAACCGTCCCAACACCCTGAAAGACATTCAGGACAATATTGAGGCTGAAATTGCAAGAATACGAGAAGACGTGCTTGAAAGAATGCAAGAGAATTTCAGAAAACCACTGCAATAGGGTGTGGATTGTGAAGATTGGCATTTGCCATATACCCTGTTTAAGACCATGTAATTAGAATCTTCCATTATTGTCAAATATGAGAAAAATAAAAATTTAATTATCTAAGGGTTCATTATTTTTTTTAAATTTCATTCCCAAATTAGCAATTTACCGCGCTCCACTCTGTATTTCACTGGCATGCGAGAAAGCTTGTACTTTGATTTTTCTTATCCCCTCTTTTCTTCCAGTTTATGTACGCCTTTTTTCTCTATGTTTATAAACTTCACAGCCCTGAATAGGATTTTTATCTTCTGAAATTTGTGCGATTAATATATTTTCTGTTACATCTAGTGGCGTTTCACTTTGTGAAATTTGTGTTTTGCTTTTGTCCGCCCTTCAGGAATGTATTTGAACTGTATTTTTTCTGTTGCAGGTGACATCACTCAAAAGGGCTATGAGAAGAAAAGGACCCGTCTCCTTGCACCCTACGCGCCCAAACAGGCTCAAGGTATGTATCTACGTACTCATTATAAGCACATGCCGAATTTCTGTATTAAAGTGAGCTTCATGGAGTTATTCTAGTTGGAATTTTCGTGTGGACATTCCGCACTTCGTAGATTATTCTTTTAAAAGTGAAAATGGCTTTATTCTGGAATTCCGGTATTTCAAGTATTGGGTCAATGACATCCATCGTGGTATATTTTTAACAATTATACTTGATCCATTAAGCACATACTGATATGGCACATTTTTACTAAATAAATATTCCCGGTAAACATTCAAATATTTGCTAAGCTTTATTAACAAAGACAGACTCGTGCATTTAAACTCGACAGTTTATAAAATAGTCAATTTATTGTTAGTTCGATTTCGAGTTTCTACTAGTTTCTCGTCGCTCATGCTACTCTGAGAGTACCCATAAGTGAGTTTTGTAGATTATGGCATTAGAGACATGTGAAACCGGGCATAGGGCGTGAAGTTCGTTTGTTTGCAAGTTCTGGCCGATGGTTACGCGTCCTGCGAATTGCAGCCTTCTGTATTCATTAAAACAATTATCAATCCGTTTTCTTCGTCTAGTTTTATTAAAATAATCAAAGCTGATAAAATTGTACATTTTTCATCTGATATGTTTGATGGCCTTTCGGGGATAATTCTCTGTAGCGCAGGTTTCTTGTAGACTTGTAAATCGTACAAAATTGATAATTGCGATCTCCCCGGCTAATGTTGGTATCAAGCCCTCGCTATAGTAACGTGATTGTTCGAGTGTGTGGCGTCTTTTCTGTTAACGGGAAGTATGTCAGCATAAAAATTATTTGGAAATAGAGTTGAGCCGCCTCAAGCTAGTTTGATGTAAATTCCAATGGCTGGAGCCTCCTCGCTAACTCGGATGTGCTAAGCGTACATTGAGAGAGATACTATACTTACAGTGCGATTTATTTACAGCTGCCTTTGACAGGTCATCAGCTGACACGGTCTCATCCAATCGGGAGCTTACACGTCACAAAAGTGACGTCACTATGGTGGTATTCAACCTTCTGATTAGATGTCACCATAACTGCTGATTTACGTCAGCGGCAACTCTAAATAAATCCAAGTGTAGACAAGGGCGACGTGTGCTGGTTCCTTGGATAAAATAACCTCTTATGCACTGTTGCGTTAATTTATTTTATAGTAAAGTAAATATGATTTATTACTCTCTGCGTTTGGACTCACAGTTCCCTCACCTAAACATCGCGTCTGCGTTCATTCTGCATTTTGAACGCTCTGAGCGACATTTTTTGGGGGCGGGTGATTTGGACGGCATGGAGAGGGCAAACAAGCGATCGGACATAAGCAAGAGGAACCGGGGCCTTTTGTAATCTGTGCCATTTTCTTTCGAAAACGATTCCTGCTGAATAAGTTTTATTCCAGGGATATTTGGTAGAGCGATGAAATGTATGAGCAGATGTGTATCGATGCATGATCTGAAGAATAGGCGACAACGTACGTAGCTGCTTTTTTGTGACTCTTTTCATATCTTCATTACAATCATTGCTACAAATGAAATTTGTATGTAAGATAATGCCTTTGCCGTTTTCGGAATATTACTATAGTGGAACAAAATTAGTGTGATATAACTGGCAGAGAGCGTTAGGAACTCTGAGACACAGATCCGGAAACTAGATCAGGATAAACAAACTTCAGTTCAGACATCCTCCTCATATGTTTTTGTAATGATAAAAACAACAAAAAATTGTTACCTTAAAATAAAAGTAGTGGTGATAAATCACATACGTACTTGCATTATTTCTCACTTTTGCAATTTTCGAAAATTCAAAACGTTCAACCAACAAATGGGACCTGCGCCACTTTTCAGACGTTCTTTGCTCATCCGGGGGGAGGAGATTAAAGGGGGGGAATGGAGCTGTTTTTGAGAATTGATTTTATTAATTGCACGAACTTCAAGCATTCCTTAAAAAAATGTAAATGACCTCTTCTAAAGAGCCGATTTTTAGAACAGATTTAATTTAAGACTAAAATCTCTATTTTCAATTTTGTAGTTTTCCAGTATTGTAGTTGTAGGAAAACGCCGGAGAATTTTCAAACTTTTGCAATTTTCAAAAATTCATGGATTTCAAAAAAATTAAGACGTGTCATATTTTAAGCTTTTATTATGCTGTTCGAGGACAAAGTAGAATAAAACTAGCGGTGCTTCAGAACGTCACATACTTTCCCGTATTAATTTTCTATTTCTTTTGGTTTCGCCACGCTATTCAGACTTGGCACATACTCTTGCTAGCTGCCATCTATCGCCGCCTAAAGTACTTTTTTTTTAAAATATTAATTTTTCGGTTTCCTAATAGAATAGAAATATTATTTTAAGAATATTAAAGAACAGTAAAACCTCGTTCTAAATTACAATTTTCTTTGATACATTTGAACAGTTTTTAAGCAAATGGCGTGTAAGCGCTACTGTAAATTCGAAATTTGAACCTCTTTACAGAGAAAACTATTGTTTTCGAAAACCTTCACTTGAAGTCATTTGAGTACATTTAGCGGCACCCTTACCAAAAGTTTAAAGACAATATTTGGAGCCATTTTGGAGAATATCTTGTTTTTATTATTTTTTATTGAAAATATTGCACGCAATATTGCGCGAAAAATACTAAATTTTCAAAAAAATGTACAAGACATTAATGAAAGAATTCACTACGGAAAAGAAATTTTATTTGAAGGAAAAATCTCTAGCTTCAATTTTGTGGTTGTAGGAAGATGGCCAAAAAATTTTGAAATTTTCGTAAAAATTCAGAATATTGGACCTATGTCACCTTTATAAGTGTTTTTTATTTTTAATAATTATTATAAGTCTATTTTTACGAGAAATTTAAAGATAAAATTTGAAGCAGTTTTTGAGAAAATTTTGTAAATGTCCCAGGAGCTTCATGTAAATTATTCTGAAATTTTATTATCTATATTAATTATAGAAAGAATGCTTTGGATGTGTTGCGATCCTGATATGGTATTGTTTTGCATAAACCGAGTAAAATTACTTTTTAAAAAAATGGAACACCAACTTGCGTTGCCACCCCACTTCATCCACCTCTGGTGAACCCCTTCTCTTCGGAGCACATGCCGCCATTGCAATGAGGTTAGTTTAAATGGTATCGTGTCAATAGAAATGTAAATAATTGTCTTCATTTGTAAGTAGAAATTTTCAACTTAGCTCACCTATCCCAACCACCTTGTGTTGGATAATGTGCACTTCTTCAGTCTAAATTCCCAAGAACGCTGTTCCTACTGGGAAGTTCATGCTCCCATTTTGGATTATGTGAACATTAACTGGCGAATTCGCTAATAACCTAGATTCACTCTTTTTCTCTAGCATGCAGACATTCAGCACATTTTCTTTAAACTTAAATGTGCTTCGCCATAAAACCCTCAGATTCGGAATAAGTTATTTCGCGAAGATATCGAAATAAAATAAAATTTGTCTTCAATAAGCTAAATTCTTTAAAATATATACTTGGTAAAATTTAAAAAATCATTTCTGTCAAATTTGTACGTCTACGGCATTAGTCGCGATATTTTCCGTCTCCCTCAACTATCTGTGTTCTGATGCCAACACAATCGCGCACCTCAACCGAGAAGCCCAAGGTCCCGAACTGAATCGGCCTCCCATGGAACATTGGTTGTACATGTTCAGTTGATTATTTACTATTGTGCATATGTGTGGGTTATTGAATTGTAAATGAAAAGCGACACAAAGCGACTAGTGAATGATTATCACGGCGGAAAAAAATATGCTATGCGAGTCTTTGCTTGAGCCGATTGTGGTGGGGATTTTCTTTGCCAGTTTTGTAATGTTGGGATTACAAAGGGATCTGTTGGATTTTGCGGTAAAGGCGAGATGAGAGGAAAAAGTAGATCCTAACAATGCCGAGTGCATTATGTTGTTGGGAATTTGACACACAGCAGGGTGCTTGTGAAAAGGTTCGGAGGAATTTGCTTGAGAAAATCTGCATTTTGGTATAGGTGTTGCCTTTTGGGAGGGGGGATGCGAAGCTGCTCACGAATTCGACTGGTGGCCGGTGCCATTCTGTGTAGGATATAAAGTATGCTGTCGAGTAACCAGTACACCATGATACTTGACTGGTTTGTGGCATGGGAGTCAAGGAATACTTTTTCCTTGATAGTTGAGGAGATGTGGGTCTGCGGAGCGTGAACGTTTTTGCTTGACCTTTTGATGGATTTATTTAGATGCACCGTTTTTTGCGCAGTCGGAATATTGAAAGAGGTGATGATGTTTATATTGTTTTGCTGATATCTGTATCAGTTTGAGAAGCGTACTGCTGTTCATCGGCGTACAATGCTATAGTATATGGAGGTGACATACCGATTCTATAAATCTTATAATCTAGGTGAGACAACGGATCCTACAGGTACTATTGCTTTTTGGTGGTTTTGAAAGTTCCATATCATATAAATTGTACAGATAATATTGAATGTTTTAGAAAAAGAAATACGACTTTAATGCGCGGCCAGATATATACTACTAACCACTAGAAGGCAAATGATGGTTAGTTTACAGTGGAAGTGTCAAAAATTTGCATGAATATTTTAATTTGTGTGTGGCCATTACTGCATAGTATACTGTACTTCGCAAAATGGCTGGAAGTTCTTTTAATTTTTAATTAATGATGCATTATTGTGGTATAATACGGTATTGAAAATTGTATACGCTTAGTACGAACACTTTCAGACAGTTTACTACTATGTAAAAGGTAATAAAGAAACATAAATGTAAACTCCCCCATCATTTTAAGCAATGAACGAAATGAGGATCTCTAATGTTTCCTTTTTGAGATCCCCGAGGAATTATTTAAGCGATAATAAAAACTTTAAAACGACTTTTTCAGGAGAAAGTACTAGTAGTTTTAAGAATTTAAAGAACAAACTTCTTCGAAACAGTTAGGAGACGTCTCTACTATATGGTACACTGCATTTTACTTCATCAAGCTTGAGGTTCACTTATTTTTTTACGAGTTCATCTCGACCGCTCAACCCAATTTCTATTCATTATCACGGACTGGCCTACCAGTACCTAATTTTCGTCGTATTTAAAAACCTTACGGATCTCTCGTATTCAATTCTGTAGAACGCGTTTCAAGACAAGCCTTCGATATTTTAAACACGTTTTATGTACAACAATATTGCACTATTCAATTTATGTTGCAAGTTATTTCTCACTCTTATACACAATTTCAAAGATTTGATAAAGTGTGCATTTTCTTCTATATCTTGCGGATTGAAATTTGAAAATTTTTCGTTCTATTGTCAGTGCATCTTGAATCATTTATTTATGGTAATAGTGATAGTGGTTACACATTTTGAGTAATAAATTCGGGTTCCTCGCATTTTTGTCGCATGGAAACGCTGCGAAGCATTAAAAATAGTTGCATATGTGTAACAGGGTACATTAGCTTCGTATTTTCCCATGATGTTTATTTGAATGATCTGCTTTCGATGGTTTGGTCATCATCGATAGTTGTCACAATCTAATAGAACTGACGTTGATAGCCAAACCATCGAAAGCTGATCATTCAAATAAACATCATCGAAAAAGAAATACCTGTCTCTTGCGGAATAATATTTACTCGATTATTACCTATTCCACAAATTCGTACAATGGCAATGTAACAAGAAATTGCGTTCTTTTGATATCTGTGTTCTATGGAAACGTGGTGAGACGGACTTATTTACTTCCATTGTTATGGGCCATGGGTTTGAATAAATGCAGCGTTGGCGAGAAGAGAGTGTTCCCGAGTGTGAATACGCAAGGCAAGACAGGAGCGTTGTCTCCAACACAATTAGCTTCCATTCTCAAGTTAGAACGACTTTGCCATTCAACCATCGTCGGTACATTTCATTGCATGACGTCTTTCAACATTTAATTTATAGACATATCTTCGTGCTATGAAAGTTTGTTATTTTCCCGGTGAAACACGTTCAAGGCTTATAAAGTACATGAATACTTAATTCGAGTATAAGTGTAAATATTTAACTCGGGGTTTCACAAACATATCATGTGAGAGGAAGAAAAAAATATTTCAAATATTTAATTTTTCCATTTCAATGTTAAAATTAGAAGAGTTGAAATGTAAGTAAGATCACTGCATATGCGTGATTACGCAATGTTATATGTTGAAACTACACCATAAAATATTATACATTAACAGACATTTAGTCTAACACTTGTGGGAATCAAAGGTCGCTCTTAATTACGCGCGTAAGCATAGTGTAAGTGGAGATAACTGTGAGAAGGGACCGCTTTGACAGGTACTGCTTGGTTCCTGCTGGCAACAAAACTGAAGATTATGCCCAGGCGCTCAATTCGTGAATTTGTACGTTTGGTCTTTTGTAAATGACTTCGACAGTTCCTCTTACAATGCCATCATCCCACAAGACATTCTTTTGTTTCGCATGCTGTCGAACTGGTGCCTTGTTAGAGTTACTTCTCTATATCAGCGTATGGAACGGAAGAGACGCATTTATTGACAAGAATAGTAATTCAGCTGTTCTAGAGTTATGACTGTATACATTACTGTGATATTAAACTGAATAAATAGTTGGATACCAGTTGCTACGTATTAATGTTGATGTAGAATAATATATTCAATTCACTAGTTGTTTATCTTAACCCGAGGACTTAATGATGTGAATTATGTTTTGTAGAAAAGTAGCAAAATAATTTGCTTTACATAAAGATCTGCCGTTTTGCTTGAACCGAAATTACAAAACGGTGCACGATACTCTCGCTAGTTAAAAGTTTCTAATTAAGAGTTAATGTTATGCATTGCTCAGTTGCTCCAAGCAACAGCGCAGACACCGCCGAATGCGGCCGAAGCAAGAACTTAACGTTTCGCTTTTCAGGGCGATTTGCCCTACCGCGCAAATAAGTTTCTCTTCAACAATTGCGCGCTGTTTATAAGGCAGATTTTTAGACAGGGAAACGCACATTCGGCAAGAGTTCTTTGGAACAGCTGAAAGGAAGATAGTATCAAAGTTGTCTGTTGGGTGTTGTGGAAGGCCTAGGGCGTTGCTCAGCACGTGAGCAACCGCATCGGACGCCTCGCCCGGAGGCGGAAGGCTCGCGTCCGCCCAACTGCTCGCCGCCGCTGCCGCCTTCGCCAGCCACCCAGCCAACCAGCCAACCAGCCAGCCAGCCAGCCGGCCGGTTCCGGCTCTCACTTAACCCGAGTTGACCCGATGGCGGCCAGTAGCACTGGAGGCTGCGGCGACAAACAGGGAATAGTCTTTGCGACGGACAATGTCGCAGGGAGGCCACTTCATACCCGCCCTGGCCAACGGAGAATCTTTTCCAAATCGATTGTAAACCTATATTTCTGCGTGGTGCATAGTTGTTCTACCTTCCGATCACAGAAAGTTATGTAATCGGTAAGATCCTTATCCTTAGAAGGGACTATAAGAAAATAGACTATAGGTATAGACAAGATTTATTTGATTTCATTTTTGCCACAACAGGCAATGGGATACATGAGCGAAATATTTAGTTGACATTTCTCTTCGGAAAACATCCCTCCCAGATAGAGACTGCTTTGATGGTGAGATCGGTAGACTTGAATGAGTGAAGTAAAGGTTTTTTTTTCTATGTACTGTTCTTTTCTTATAATGTGCTGTTATATAAACATTACGCGACCCATGGAACGGAGAGCCATTCTGTAACTGCTGGCGTCCGGTAAGTTACACGATGTCTTCATCTTGAATATGCAGCCGTGATGGAGATATAAATATTCGCAGACGTCAAACTAAAAATTAGCACTACATTATTTTGGCCAAGCCCCAAACATCGTGTTTCAATATCAAAACTAGAGAATGCTTCCTAAATGCAATCAATTCAATATTTCATCTATATATTTTTTAGGACAGAAGTTTCGAAATATTAGTCGTTTTCGTGTAATTTTGGGAGAAATAGCGACAACGTTCCACAACTTCGTAAACAATATCTAAAAAACTGGTATTTTTTTTCATTTTGTAAAGACAATGCACTGAATTCATTTGCATAATAGAATTCAATAAATTTTCAATCTCTCTGTCACTATCAATATCACAGCTAACTGAGGTATTTTATTCTCAAACAACAACAACAACAATAATAATAATAATAATAATAATAATAATAATAATAAATCGCAATAATAAATAAATATGTCACACATATGTATGTGTGAGTGAGTGAATGTTATTTGGGTTTGTTTTTGTGAAGATAAGTTGAGTTTGGTATATTAAAAAGGTAATTATGTTTTATATAATCGAAAACTGGTGTATGTACGGCGGAAAGCTGAATTCGCCGAATATCATTTCGGAATATTGTTTACGAATAAATAATTGCTAATTATATTAGCAGCATTGTTGAAAATCTGTGTGTATATTTTCAGTGGGTAAGAAAAACCCAATGACAGGAGAAGGAATAAAAGAGAGCTAGGTTGCCAAAGACATATAATATTTTGGTTTCCTGTATAGAGGTGACTTTGCGGATCCACGCCAAAATTATATATGTGTACTGTGATATATTTGTTTATATATGAATAACATTTGTTTATATCTAATTGTATTTCTTATATTTATTGCTAGGGTAGTCTCTCCAACACTTTGAACAGTTTTATAAAGATATTTTCAAATTTAATTATAAGAAATTGTTTAATTACATTGGAAGGATATAGAATCAAATTGTTTGCTGCCAGGAAACAAAAAAGCGTCAAATGACACCTCGCTTGTCTCAAACGGTGAACTTCATGCTCTACCCACTCCACGATTCCGTCTGTCCCCTATTTTTTTTAAATACAGTGATAATAATAATATTAATGATAGTTAATAAAACGAAAGTTGTTAGTTTTCCACCGGCAGATCGAGACGCATTGAATGACTCCTCGCTTGACCCAAATGGAAGTCCCGGGTAGGATTAGAGTATATATATCCAGTGCCGTGACTACATTTAGAAACGCGACCGAACATTAACTTTCGTTATATTAGATAATATTTTACTTATTTTAAATGAAAATATCATTAATTCAGTTATTTGTATCACCCTGTTCTTAAAAATAGGCGCAGCACCTTTTCACGTATGATTTCCTTCTGTAATAGAAGAGGCTGTTAACAATGCTGAGTGCAAGCCCTCTTGTGGTGAAAGGCTGTCTCTTGTGTTGCAGCTGCGCCCTCCGCCGGCCGGCAGCAGCCGCGGGCGCGCCGCACCCAGCGCCGCGTCACCCACAACGAGAAGCGCTACCACTCAGGTACGAGTACTGTCGCGCGCCGCGCCGCGCCCGCCCGCCCGCCTGCCTTGAGCATGTGTCTGGCTGGCTGGCTGCGTCCCGGGTCGGGGCAGCATGCATGTTCTGTGCACGCTGTTCTGTGCAAACGCGGGCACTTTTGTAGGTGGGAGAGCATGAGATGAAAATTGCCAGGGGTGGCCTGCAAATCGCATGCGTTCCACGTTGGTGCATTTATTTTTTAAGACTTAACACAAACCTCCGCATAGTGAATGTACAGATGAGTGAGAGAAATGTCGAAAAACAAAACATTTAATGTTAATATAAGTCAGAATTAACGTTAATAAGGCATCGTAACAAAAATTATTACTTCCCTTCGGTAATATTAATAATTCGGGTATGAGTTGTATACAACAGCATACCTTAAGTCAATGTTTATTATTGCGTTAACATGTTTCTGTTGAAGTTTTTCTAACCATTTTTTTCAATTTATTTACTTTTTCTGTATTCAAATATTATTAAAAAATATTTAAATGAGTGATAAACAATAAAATTTCATTTTTTCAGTTCCCATGCAAGGAAAAAGGGCCGTTATTGAAATGTGTTTGACTTCTCTGGGAAAATGTAAAACAAGATTAATTACTTTGAAATCAGCCTTTATTTGGGAAACGAGCACGAGAGATTTCTTGTGCAGTAATGCTGAATATTTCGAAAATCCTTTAATCAAACGAATCGTTTTCTGAAAGACTTGCTAAAATAGTGTATTATAAATTCCATATCAAAGATTTCACTAAATGATTTACGTTATTAAACACTATTTTAATCATAATATATCTTTGTGAGAGTAAGGTGCAGTTTTCTCTTTGATAATTAGATCTTAATTCGTTTTCTTTCGCAAAGATGGCGTTGCACGCTTCAGCTGTTCATATGAGATCTCACCCTTTAGTGTTTTTAAGAGGCTTTTGCATGATTATTAAGCAATAATGGAAATTGCTGCATGGCTGAGTATAGATTTCTTTGGACTAGTTATCCGTTAAGTATCGTTATCAGTACCTTACGTTAGCGTAATTATAACATTCTTGCAAAGAGTTGTGTATTAAAAAACACAGCGATCCTTTGAAACTAATTTGTCACATTAGTGCGCGAGTAAGGGTTCAATTAAAAGGTTTAATTGAAATTATGAAATCGAGTGTAATATTCTCTGAAGATAATTTTTAAACATTGTTGGCATTTAAATAAATTATGCAGCAAGGGGATTATTTTCATTAGAAATGCGCTATGAAGAAACTCGGATCTGACTTATCAAAAATGCAGCGTAGGTGTTACGAAGGAACGAACTACCAATAGAAACGGGATGCGCTTTTACCCTGAGGGTATATCAAACAAGCACTGAACAAAAGAGGATGAACTGTGACTTCGTTGCAGCACATTCTGGTCATGACGGGGATTTTTTGGCTGCGGGGGAAAATGAGATGTAATTAGCTTTGCAAAGAACGTGCCAATCACGTCGCGGTCGACCGATAGAGCAACACAGAATCATATCAGAGAAGGAACGTGTTGTGCGGTGAGTGGGGTTTGGGTCCGGGAGGCAAACGAACATTGAATTGTGTCATCGGTGCAGCATCCGGCTCTTCAAACGGCTGCGGTCGCGCAAGAGCGGATATTGAATTGAGGTGACCGCCCATTGTGCGGCGGCGCGGCGCGGCGCGGCGCGGCGTAGGTCGCGTGCGTCACTGGGCCTGCGTCGGCTTCCGCGCGCGCTCACCTGTCCCGCCCCTCTGCCCCGCCCCGACCCGACCCGCCCTCTCTTGCGTCCATCCCGCCGCCGACCCGCCTCCTCTGCCGCCTCTTAAAGAATTACCAAATAGAATAAAAAAAAAAAATTTAACAAAAAAAAATTTAAAATATAGAAAAAAAAAGAAAGAAAGACAAAAACTAAAGAAAAAACACACACAAAAAAATAAAAAACAAAAATACCGCTCCACTCCGCCCGCTGCCGACATCGCCCAGCCCGCCTGCCTTCTTCGCCTGCCCCGCTCCCTCGCCCGCCTGACCGACCGACTCCGACCCGACAACCGCCCCCCCGCTTCGCTCCGTCTCGCCCACCGCGCGCCAGGACACGCTGCCTGCCGCCATCTCGCTGGCCGATGCGAGCGACGCGCCGCGCTGATCCGTGCATGCATACGCGAACAGGGCAAGAACGGCGCCCTTGCAGCGGACGAGGATCGCGTGGTTGCGTCGTGTTTGAACGAGCGAGCGAGAGGCTCTTCACGCGCCAAGAAGGGAATAAGTTGCTGGTTCATATGTGCGATGCGCGGAAATTTTGGAATTGAGATTTTGCATCAAGAAAAAGAGTTGGAGAGAGTCTAAGAGAATGGAGTAGATGGTTTATAAGGTATTCGCTGATTGTACGGCTTTTGGAAATGATGTTAAGTACAAGGACCCGCTAATACATATGCATTTCAAAAAAATAATCAAGAAATGTAATGATTCTACTAGATCATAGGCGCGTTCCTGTCTCAGCTTCAGTAAATGTGAAAAAATGGATCATACTCTTGATATTCGTGCTAATATGAGATTTTTGAAATACCCACACACTTGTTTCTGACGTGTAGATACATTACTCGATTGCAGTGTAGTCTTCTGCTAAAACCATGCTTTGGGTCATCCCCTGAGATTGGTGCTTTTGGCGATGTGATAAGCTCCCGCAATGTCCATTAGTAAATGTTTTTATATATTATTGTTTCGTTTTTAATTAACAGGTTACTCTAAGACCTGCGGATAAAAGTGCACAAAATATTAAGTAATTAATTTAATATCTTCCATAGAATTCAAATTTTGTAAGCGTCCAGACCAGTGTACGGAGTGCACCCCCCCCTCCCTCCAATTTTTTTTTTTATTTTTGTTTTTATGAATAATTTCAGGTCAGAAAGGTCTCATTTTGACAGACTTCTGCTAGGCTACATAAAGTTAGACCTGTGTAAACCAGTTTTTTAAGACACGTAGAATGCCGGCTCCGAATGAGTCCGTTCGGGAGAGTTAGGAAAACACATTCGAACGTGTGGCTTGCGGTCCGCATAGTCGGCGTGAAGGCCCGCGTGTTTAAATTGTAAAAAGTTTCAATGGATGTTTAAAAAAAAAGGGTAAAAGTTGATGTGGTGAATAATTTCAAACTGCCAACACCCTAAATTTCCACAAGCGTCCATGATGTTGATATCATTAGCTGTAAGTTGTGATTCGTCCAAAAGAAGTAAATCCCAAAGAATCGTGCTATTATTGCGTGTCTTGTAAGTCTTCTTTTAGAACAGGCATGCTCGTTAATCATGCCCGTAGTTATCTCAATTATCAAAATTAACTTATTCAGGCTCGAATTGATTCACGATTGATATAAAGAAAGCACGTTTGTGGGGACAGGATTTTTGTGTGAAAGAGGTTTCGTCCACGGCGCGACGTGGCGGGTTCCCGCCGCGCAACGGGCGGCGTGGGGTCCGCGGGCGGGTGGTGCGGCGCGCGCCAGCTGCGGCGCCGTGGCGCTTGGCTTTCCGCGCTGCCCGCGCTCCGCAGCGCCTCCCCCCCGCCCGCAGCCCACCCCCCGGGGGGCTGCGTCGCCAGCGCATTTCGATCGCGTTCTGCTGCCCTCGCGAGGGCCCGCCCCTCCCCCTCTCCTCTCCTCTCCTCCGTTCGGGCCTCCCTCATTCACGATTCCCGCTCGGCGCGCCTCCTCCCTCGCCCCCGCCAGGACGCCGCTCTCCGCGCTTCGCAATCCCTATTATGCGCATTGTGCTGCTGGACCTCTTCTCCTTATCGGCTTCTCGTCTCCGTTCCGCGCTCGTTCTGCTGGTGCTCAGCATCTCCGCAGGCGTTGGTTCACGCCGCCTCGCCGGTTTTCTCCCCGCGCGCTCTCCACCGGCCCATTTCACTCCACCCCCCTTCAAGTCTCTTTCACTTGCGCTTCTCATTCATCTTTGCGTCTGCTCTTTTCATTGTACCCGACCGACACTTCCATAATTTAATCTTTTTGCGCACGTCCTAATTGCAATTTGCGGATCACCTTCCAAGCATGCCTCGTACTTCGCCGACCGAGAATTTGTTTGTATTACATCCACAAGCGTCACTTTTGAGATACACGCTTCAAAGCTTTGAAATGCCACTGCATCATTCTGATAAGTATGTCTTGACTTGGCCTTAACTATGCTAGGGATTGTTTTTAACGTCTGTAAAATGCATTCTGAACATTTGGAACTGCACGAAAAAAATATACGAAATTGGAGAAAAGAGAAAAATATGCCTGTATAAAACCGTAGCATCGCAAGACAGAAGAATGTGCAAAATCAAATCGAAATCTTCACAAATTTCTTTCAGTATTTAACTTGCAAGTTTGCAACTTTAAGTTTGCAATCTCTGACTTACATATTCATTCTAACAAATTGCAATATCCAACAGTTCCTTGGATAATAAATGATATCAATAATACTAGCCGTCTATTTTCTTTTATACACCATTATGTTTTTGATTTAGTAACTGAACTGTTTGCATCGTAGGTGTTTCAAGAAAAATATATATCGCAATTTGTGTACGTAATGTTACTTTTAATCGCATTATTACGCTATTTATTTGCAGGACTAACATTCAAATTAGGGATGAGAGCAATCTCATTACAAATGATTTGCATACATGAGTGTACAATTAGGGAAATGAGTTGCCGAGTGATTATGCGAGCTAAAAATGGCTTGGTTTAATCCATTAAAGAATCATAATATTATGTTTTTGTGTAGCAATTGCAATTAACGGTATTAGGAAATGTACTCATTAGTGAAGGTCGGAACAAGCAGTAGACATGCTTGGTCCGGCGTCTGAAATTTACGGAAATATTGTGATAGAAAAATACTATTGGATTGTATAATTGTAAAGTACCTGTAACAAGTATTGTACTTCAGCTTCTGGGCCAATGATCCCCATCTCGATCGGGTGTTCGCCCAGTTTCTCTAATCCTCGAGCAAATGCTGAGATGGCCCCTTGTTGTACATCTGGACATAAATGTAACTCAAATTAACTTCTCCCCGTAGCACGTCACACACAGGTTTTAACTGTTTTTGACGTAAATAAATAAATAATGAAAAGACATTACTTCAAATATTTTCATTCATCTTCTCGTTAATTCTTGTATTTATTAGATTTTCTAAACAAATTCCCTATCTAGGGTATAAAATAGGCTAAGTCAGTATATAGGTTTGGTTGGTGCGACTGCGCAATGTGAAATGCGCTCTCTGGTGTGCAGCGGGCGAACTTTCAGCACTTCAGACAACAGTGGGCGGGAGTGGAGTGGACCGTGCGAACAGGCTCTCATTTGCCTTAACACGATTGAATTCTCTCGCTCTTTGCTCTGGAAAATGTACAGTAGTGGGGATTATGAAAATTGAATTTACGTCGACAGATTTACGCATGATAAAACAATCGCAAAACTCCATTCGCCGTGCTGCTAGTTAATGTTCTTTTTTTACAATCTGAGTGAAAAGGAGTGCACAATAGAGTTAGCAAATTGTAAGAAGTACGTTTTTCGTATTGGAAAATCATTCAATATAACAATATATAAATAATTAAAACTGAATAAAACAAATAATTTGAAGTGGTGTCTTCAGTATTCTTCGTTCTCAATGTCTTGGATCCATGTCACTATAATGACTATCAATAAAGCGTTATAGGTTAGAAGCCAATTGCACAACTTTCACGGAATTAGACGTTCTTTTCCAGAACCATCCATGAATTCTGTGATGTTCTAACCTAAACTATTGAAAACACCCATAAATTGAGGCTCAGAGCTTAAATCATCAATTGCAGAGTCTAATCTTGAGATGAAACAACAAAATATATTGCTCGTAAACCTTAGATAGTCTACTGATAAGTGGTTAGCCTTCCGTTACATTCTACGTGTCATTACTCCCAGTGGAAGAAAGTAGCGGATGCCGGGCATCGTGGCCTCTCGATCTCTTAGAAGGAAATTCCGTGAACTGAAGTATATAGTATCCTAACCGACCAAAACGTATCGCAAAATGGTCGTCTACGAGATTGCATCTTGGTAATTCGGTATTGAATTACGATATTGAAACACGTGTTATTGAATTCCACGAATATCATGGAAGTAAGTAAATCAATGTCTCTGAATGTTTAAATGATTTTTGAAAATTACTCTAGACCACATAACACACATTCACGCATCTAATTCAATAACGTTTGCAATACCGAATTACCAAGATGCAATCGACTACTATGACATACATAGACACATATTCTGAAAGTCTTTAATCGTATGTTAAAGGTCTTTTCTACTGTACCTATAAGTATGTTACAATTTACACTTACTAATGAGAATGAAATACGGATATATTATATCAAAAAGACGGATGTACAAATGTATTTTTCGTCGTTTTAGCTTAGTCTCATTTTACGTACCGTGGACTGTAAAACAATTCTGAAGTTAGTTGTGCTCACGCAAACTGCAAACGCATTGACTAATGAAAGCTTTCCAAAAGTCGTTGTAGTGCGAGTACTCTACTTAACAATTAACTACAATGCTTCCTTGTTTTTTTTAATTTATTTAACGTCAAAATAATTAAAAGCTGTGCCATGCTACGGGGAGAAACACTCAGTGCACAATTTCTTAATTCTGGGATCCCTGCCTTAAGCGATATACAAGTTGTATTCTGAATACAGAAGGAAATGAGTGTTTTTGATGACACTTATTGAATACAGTTGTGACAATGACAGTTACTGAATACTTCGTCTCAAAGTAGAGCTACGATTGAATTATATTTTTATGAAATGTATAGATAAGGATTTAGCAATCCACAAACTGCGTTAGTTTTCTGAGGGTCAAAATGTAATGTATTTTTCAAATGACTTGACGTTCTATTATTTTTCGGTGTGTTCGGATAATTCTGTAACAGTGTAGATGTCAATATCACTTGGTAGGCACCTTGTAAAACAGTAATGTACAGTTGCAATAGGAAGTAAGTTTATGTGGTTGTCACGATTAGGTAGCGTAACATAAAGCGACAAAAGATGCTACAAGGCGAGTCTTTTCGGAAAACTTATTTTGGCATCATAACAGCGGATATTTTGGTTATATTCCATCGAGCTCAAATGAAGAGAATTGTTTGAAAAAACACTCAATATCGGAGACGCCCACAGTGAAAATATGGTGCACGGTGAAAAGTCTTGTGCGTGTCACAGAGGGTGTGTGAGCGCCAAAGTACAGAAATGACGTAATGAAATAAGTACGTGATATTAAAATCAGCTTCTATCTCGTCATGCTCGGCGTGAAAAAGGCAGCGTCTCCGCAGATGACACTCGTGAAAACGAATATAGGTTTCTTTCTACCATATAACGATACTTCGAAGGTTCGTTGAAGTGATGAAGATAGAAGCTGTATTATTAGTACATCATGTTTTCATTATTTCTGATTTAACCCAATACACAGCCCTGCTTCTGTACGGACGGATTTTAAAGAAGTTTCACGTCAAAAGCAATCATGTTAAGAGTTACTAATTATCCTCTCAGAGCGGAAGTAGAAGACGTAATGTTTTTGAATTTCTTCTCTGCATGCTGTGCTTTGAGACACCCTGGAAAACTGAGCCAGTTACCACCAGTTAGAGAGCTGCAGATTTTTGTAAGCGGATATTGTCGACCGCGAAAACTGTTCGGGCGATCGGGCGAGCGGCGGCGACCACCACGCGAGTGTTCCCGCCCCCACCGCGTCCCTCTGCGCCCCGCGTCGCAGCGTGGCAGGCGCGCTGCGCGACCACCCCAATCGATAAAGCCCCTCGCCGCCCCCCCGCACTTCGCGCCCCCGCCACTCCTAGCGACGCCGCCGACCTCCCGTCGCCGCCCCCGTCGCCGCCCACGTCGGCCCGCCGCCCACACGCCCAAGCCGCCGCCGCGCCCCGCCCAAGCCGTCCGCCGCCAGCCCCCGGACCCCGCCGCCCTCCCGCTGCCGCCCCTGTCGCCGCCGTCCCCGTCGCCGCCGTCCCGTCGCCGGCCCCCGTCACGCCCGCCGCCGTCGCCGCCACCCCCGCCGCCGCCGTCGCCGCCGCCCCCGCCGCCGCCGCTCCGTCGAGCACCACTCTTGTCTCTGTTGTTTCAATTTCCATGTACGCCTACTTCTCTTCCACTCGGCCTGACCCCTTTGCTCTCTCCAAGAATCCTCAAAACCCAGCCCTGTGAGGATTTGTTTCAACGTGCACCCTCTCCAAAAACCCCATTTGTTTTGTTACTGTTCGTCCCGATGAGATTCTTTCACGCACCAAAACGTTATACTTCAAAATGACAGACCACATAAATTATTGTTTCGTATGTATTTCGTTGCTTTGGTAAACTATCTTGTAGGATGACTTACCGCTAAACGATGGAATAAAACGACACACTAAAAGGTTCTCTTTAAATTTAGACAGCCGAAATTAAAAATAAATTAAAAACGCTCATGACGTGTTTCTTCACTCTGCATAAAAAACCAAAAATTTCAGCGCAATCAGAAAAGGACACCTCGAGATCTCTCGTTGTCAGTTAAAAATGTAAAAATTATCATACCGCTGACGACTAGGAAATGCTTTTCGCGGCTACGTCCATGTATTCTGCCAGGTCTGAATAAATAAATATTGATATACGTTTCAGAATTTGTTGTCCTTTCATACTTCTCCCCAAGCATTCCAGCGGCACCACGATTAAGAGGTTGGAGGGGAAGAGAAGGAAATTTTGTGAATTCTGTGTACCTTCACACTTTTTCATAGATTATACAGAGTAATTCGTTCACTCACGAAACCTCTCGACAGATTGGTTCATAAGTAGGCGATAAATAATGTATCCCTAGACTGTTTTTGTCGTAAAAAAAAGTTATTTTATAAATATTTTTAATTATGCTGCACCAAGGATAGTATAGGTTTCCCACCGAGCAACACATGTGACTAAAGCTGAGCCAACTTTCCCGTGCTTCTGACAATTCATTTTCAAGATCTTCGTTCTGGTGCTCTAATTCATAGAACTTTTAACTTCGCATGTTGTTGTGGATGTTGAACGTATCTAGAAAAAATGTTTCTTTGTCTGGAACTCAATGTAATGAATGTCGAATGAATCCTAAATTAAGTTATCTCTAAAAAGAATTGTAATTGTCAGAATGCATGTCAGTAAAATGCCTAAGTGATTTTTTAACAATACAATTTTCAGTTACAATGAACGTATAGATCGTATTACTGATTAATTAGTGAGTTGTTCGTTATGCAGATTGTAAAATCAGATTGATAAATCTGCTAATCGATGATTAGCTGGGTTTTTGCTTAAAATATTATGTTGAAATATTATATATTACACTGACGCTGGTGGAATTGTATTTCGACCCTCTTCCTGTTTCTAGAAAAGTAGATTTTTAGGTTTTGGTTTTTGAGGTTAACCACAAATCGCCTCGTTCGGGTCGCATTCAGTTTTGTGGTCTCGCTGATGGTATTTTCTTGCTTTGAAGAGCGGTCCAAAAGAGCGTAAGATGTTATATTCATTTTTTGGTGACGGCAATGTTTATGTGTTAAGATTATAATAGGAGTAATGGTGCCGAATTTTTCAGAACCCCATAATTATTCGCAGTTTTTATTAATGGTGAAAGTATGGCCTTATTGACCTATAGATACGGTTTGTTGGTCCATTAGTTAGTAGCACGTTCTGCATCATAGATCAAAGAGAAAACTTATGATAAAATCCATTCCATCCCTATCTCCTTAGATGATTTTTAATCGTTCTTGAAGATAATTTTGAGGTAACGATTAGCTCTTGAAAACAATTCGGTAAAGAAAATAAGATATTTTATCTTATCTCTTATGAGTGAAGTGTTATTGCCACAACTTCAATGAAACCGGGTCTCTTTTCGAAGATAATCAGTTTTAGCGAATGCTTGTGATTCACTCATTGTATTTTATTTGGGCATTTTTGAAGGAGCGTATTAATTTATTTTTGTTCAGACCGACATATCCTCCGAAAGCAAAATATTGCCACGCTGAGACAATGTAGCAATTTAATCAAACTTGAAACAAGTAAAGAGAAATATTGTACAGATTACTTTTAATACCATTGAAACAATCAGGCCGCATTGTGTGCAGACAATATTGTTTCGTTACGCCATTCTTTGGAAAATGCGCGGATATATTTCGGCGTGAAGTTGTGAACACATCGGTCACCAATGTGCGAATCGACTGCTACTGCAGACCTGTTTGATTACTACAAATACCGTCTTATCTACCCTCTGTACTAACGCGAAATGGGAGATACGTACTAGACCCTTTCGTATAAAGGAAAAGGTTTTCTTATTTGAAAGTCTTATGTCTTAATAATTCCGCTTCATACAATCTGACTGTGACTGATGAAGAACATCAGTGAAGACGAGGATATGAAACATAACGGAACTGTAGAGAAATGTTAGGTTAAAGAAACGGGTGAACTTGCCTTGAATCCATTTTGGTCATCAAACTGCAGGATTCGTACTGGTGTCAGAAGATGCTGCTGTCACCGCTGCGCTACGAACAGCACGGAGGTGGTATTATGTTGCTTAAAAAAATATATTTTCGAACCGTTTCTTGAAAAAAATCGAAGATGTCTTAGAATCCCATGAATTAGATGTTGCTGTTTTCATGATCACCTCCCAGATAGCCTCATAGTCGAATAAAACGGTTCCTATGTCACATCGTTATCACGCAACATCTACGACTCAACATTTCGTGAGTTTGCGTTGCCAATCCTAGACAAGAGGATGACAATCGCCTGGGACGAAATAAGTGGATCTTGTTTTATAGACTGAGAATATTTGTTTAAACCAGATATTTCTGTTTTAAAAATATTCACATAGCTTCTGCAAAATGGCATTTGTATCAGCAGCGCGCAGTGTCTGGTTAATCATACGCTACTAGGCCTCTAAGTAGTAGTGAACACCTTGAATCATTACATTTTAATACATTTAATTATTTGACAATTTTATGTGGAAGATTGTTTTGTAAGATTAACACATCAACCTGGAATCGTGATTATTGATGCCAAGTCTCATCGTTCTCGCCAAACATTCCGCGTAGGCTGTGCGTGCAAAATTGCCGGTATCGCATTATTTTTTCACTGGAAACCTATGAAAATAGAGTCGTTTTCGCCAAGATCCTTCCGGGAATTCTGATGACTGTACCCAAGGCTGTTACATTCCCAGAAAATTTTACTGACCTGACAAAAATGAAGGAAGATTTACTAAAGATCGGGAATCCAGGACTAAGCCATTTTTGTTTCAATTCTAATTTTCGCAAAAAATAAGTAAATTATTTTGACTATTCCACTCGCGAAGTTAAAACCAATAGTATTTAATTATACATACGAAATGCCCCAATCATGACTGTGTATCTCAAAAAGTGTATTGCTGTTTCTATCCGATTTTTCTTCCCACTTCTACCTACTGGTCAATGATAAACTGTGACTCTATTTTAGGAGGCATCGATCACTATGTGGATGTCCAATAAACAGCGTGTCAAAAACGTGTTTAACACACGTGGTAAAGATGATTTTATTTTACTCGTAGAATTGCGCCACTTCGCCTATCGACCCAGTATCGTAACCTTTCCTACTCGCGAAGAAGTCACGTTTACCGCTCGTATCATAAATAACGATTTTACTTTTTCGGATGTGCCATAAAAGAAATGTCATCGACTCGTTGAAGTCCATGAACATAATGTACATAAACTGCACACATCTTCAGATTAAATTATCCGTGAGAGTGCAGTGTGCAAATTTTTTTGGCATTTAATCGCATATTTTACGTTATGGATGTGGCGACTTTCTTACAAGTTAATAAACATAAAAACAGTTTTAAATGACGTAATGAAGTAGTTGGGTAGTTACTCCCCTCTTCAAAACTTATTAGGTGTTGTGTGTGTGTTTTTTCTCCAGTTTTTTTGCTTAGATCGAAACGATAACAATTAAATTATATACTTAGTGTCATAAAATATCAGGATATTAATAGTAAAATTCGTCATTAATTCCAAATTTGTTTGGTCTCAGTAGAACCTGACATAAACGAAAAGCCCTTTTAACCGAAACGATCTAGGAAATAAGAGAAAACGGAACCACGCGCATTGCGTCATCCCAGTCTGTCGTTTTCAACGCTATCTTACTCGATTTCATTTGAAAAAACATTGTTCACATGGCTTACTCGAACGATCAAAATAACGAAGGAGACGACGAAGACGAGGATAACGCAGCCATGACAGTGCTGACGAGATCTTTAGGACCATGGAAGTGTAGTTTGTTTATTACGGTTAGTTTTATGTTATGATATTAAACGTTTCGCAGTCTGCTATTAAATATACAGTCATTTCATTATTTTTTAATTGCTTTAAGTTGCCTTGGGGTTCGTAGAAAGATTGGCAGAAAGTCTAGGTCTGCTGACGTTTTATTGATGACGGTGTGAAAAGGACCAGGAGGTTAAACGATTTTTCCAAAAACATGCCTTCTACAATTTTAAAAATAGTATGTATATGTATACTTAAATTTAAAGAGTAAAAGTCCATTTCATACATCAGCTGAAAAAGTAATTTTTATTTCACCTTTATTAATTGCATTAAAAATTGACACTTTCTTAGCCAAAATTTTGGTAATCCGAAAAGACACCTGCACGCTTTATTTCGGTTAATAGATGTTCTTCTGTATGTAATAAATTTTACGTTCCAAATGCATTTTTCTACTACGGTCACTGTGATTGCTGGTAAACAATATTTGGTTTGTTGTGATACTGACGTCAATCCGAAAGCTTCAGCCGTACATTTTCCAGTTCATTTCACGATAGAAGATGTATTATCATATCTACGAATCTTCTGTAGGCTACAACCGTGTTGATATAACGAAACATTTGTTGTTAAATTATGAATAATCTAACATAGTTGTCTTTTGGCTGTAAGGAGATCGTTTTCTATTGAGGTCCGGGTTCTCTGTGTGGGTGACGTCCAACGTTATCGGCATATTCAAGGTCAACTAGCTCGGAGCTCTGAAAAGCAATATTCACATGTGAATTTATACACTAAAATAGATTTTTTTGGCAATTTTATTGTCAATATACTATATTGTTTGTTTATCAATTACTAATTGTTGGATATTCCGCGAAATTTGTACACCAGTCTTTAAGACAGTTCTTCCAGAAAACACCGATAACATCCCAATTTCATTCCGTAGAGCTTACCATTTCTGGCTGCTGCTCTAGGAGAAGTCTGAAGGTGAGTCGCACTCAATGATGTGTACGATAGGTCGCACTCCACTTGTAGGTATCGTAGGTCATGGGGCATCTGGCAAGGCCCGTTTCTGGCCCGCCTGTCGTCCACCCACACCCTCATCCCTCCGCTTCGCCCCCCGGACCCCCACCCTTTCTTCCGTCCCTTTCCCCCTCCCCTCCCCTTCCCCTGTGTGGAGTGTGGGCGCCAGGCGGGAGGCCGATTTGCAGCCGCGCCCCGTGCCGCCGCTATCTGCGAGCGCGCGCGTGCTATCGCGCCTGCCGCCTATCGCCCACCGCCCTCTCCGCGCCCCGCTCTCGACGTTGCCGCTTCTTCGGCGCTCCGGTCCGGCCCGGCCCGGCCCGACCCCGCCCGGCCAGGGCGACTCCCACGACGACAGACGACCTCCAGGCCCCGGGAACGCCACGGCGAACTGCGCGAAGGATCCCCGCCCAAAATGAACAGCGCCCAATCACGCCCGGAGCAAGGCCTCGAACAGAGGAGCTTTAGCGAAAATTCGTCTCAATCTGACCGCTAACCTTACGCTTGAACGTTTTTTAAATGAATTGATTCGATGTAGAAGTGTGACCAAGGGAGTCTGCTCCTGTCATTCGAAGGTTTCAATCACTCGAAGCAATTTTATTAATTATAGTAATGGAGTGTTGCGATGAGTACCGAGAATACGGCAAGTACAATCTAGTAATTATGCAGTGCTCGATCATTAACGAGTTTCTTAAACTGCTGAATTTGTTGATGATTCACTTCCTAGTTTAATAATAGGCTAAAAATTAGGACGATGATACAGATTTTCAGAATTATGTACATGTCATTTTAGGATTTTTAAAATTTCGATTTTGCCTTTTTGAAATTTCGATTTTGCCTTTTTTAAATGTCGATTTTGCCTTTTTTATTATTTTTTATCTCGATGTTAGTATTGGGTGAATAATAATTGCAATAAATAACAAATTTAAATTGCTAACTCATTTTATTCAGTGTTCCGACTTCTGAACTTGAACAAAGGCCTTAAAAAAGCACATAAAATGTTTCAACCCCTTAAATATCCCTTTGAAAGTAAGCATCGACACCAAAAGTTCTCATTATTTAAGATGCGCTTAATCAACCATGTACAATCCGAAAATATCTTATGTGAAGACCTTCCTACTGTGTCTCCATGGTAATTCTGCAGACATTTGTTCCCCTAGAAGAATTTTGTTTCTTTGCGTAGTCGGGATTACGTTGAATTCTCGAGAGCTTTCACGAAAACATTTATCTACAGTCCCTGGTAATTGCTTGTATGAAACAGCGTAAATGTTCATTTCTTTTTTAGTAGAAGACAAGGCCCTTCTGATTTTTATCAGGAAATTAGCATTAATCTAATTAGTAGTAGTAAAATAATATCAGCTACGTTAGATTTCCATATTCCATTTACTCAAAATTCCGTGTTTTAGGATTAAAACTCATTTTAGTCGTTTTTAAGATGTGTAGAATTCAAAAATTTGACCCAGAAATGATTGAAATGAAGATGTGTATTAAAGTAAAGACGTTAACTAGTGAGGAATAAAATAGGGTAAACCCTAAGAATCCTGGTCATAATGAACTGTGTTGCTTCAAAATTAAATGCTGAAAGTATTTTCTTCAAAATGCATGTGACATCCCAAGAGTAAAGTTTCAATGAAATTAAAGTTCACTGGATATAGTTCAATAGGGTGAATGAAGTTTTATGTTGCAGCTCAGATTAGATTTTACAAATGCTACTTACAAGGCTGAAATAAATATCTGAATTCCTAATTTTTTTAAAACATGAAAATTTGAATGTTTTACAATCATAGATGAGGTTTTCGTTTTCGCCTCAATCGTGAATCATTTTCCTGCAAATCTTTATTATTTTCTCGTAAAACTCGGATTCTAACCATTAGTGAGTGAATATAAAGTCCGTGTGCAAAGTGTAAAATACGTGACAAGGCAATACTACAACCGACCTGACAAGTAGGGTGGATTCCCGTCCCAAAGGACTGAATGTTCGTTCATGTGAGCGACGTGGCTGGTATTGGTGTGTGCTGAGTATCCATTCCTATTTGGTTGGTGACATCATTTTGCCATTGGCCATTGCATGCCGACAAAGCCCGGCGCTTGCGGAGACCCGAAGTTGACGCGCTGACAAACGGAGGAACCGAACTGCACGGTCTTGAAACCCGACCGACTCGTCACGTTGTGAGTTGTGGGCATGGGCGCTTTGCGATACCGGTCCCCCTCCCCTGCTTCGCGCGCTGATGTGTACAAGCCCAACCTCCCTCCCCTCCCCTGTCGCACGCCGCGAGCCCCTTGACCGCCCGCCCGCCCCGCCAGTGCGTTGCCGGCGCAGTTGCAACCATGGCTGCGCCTCCGCCGTGCGGGGTCCGGTGGCGCCGGGCATGGGTGAGTGGCAGTGAGGAAGGGTGTCGCCGCTTTTTTTGCATGCACGGGCGTGTATGTGTGTGTGTGTGTGTTGGTGCTTCTTTGCGGCACGAGGAAGCAGCATCTCCGCTCGGTCAGGATGTGAACTGTGGCATAGTTTCAAGAATGAGGTTATTGTTTATGGCTCTGCTTTATATCTGACATTGATGTGCTGATGACCCTTTGTGAGCATTTTTTGCTTTTGGAAAGAGGCTGCCAGTTTGTTTTGTTTGTTATTCGCGCGTATTTCGCGCGAATTGCCTAATTTATTTTTTTGCTATTGTAAACCTGGAACTAAAGCTTTCAATGAAAGGAATTTCCGTGTTTCTAAAGCATTTACCATTGTTTTTATGTAAAAAAAATTGCTTTTAGAACTGTTTAATGTGTCAGTTTCTTAATTCTCAAGTAATTCTGCGTTGACTTCTGCACTTTGAAAAGTTGTATTATATTGTGTTCAGTCGCATCGATTGGCAATACGAATGGTTTGTCTTAAAACATAACGTTGTGTTCAGACGTATATGAGATTGTCGTCGCTTATTTAAGTGCTTGCCACTCAAACATTCTGCTCCAGAGATATCGAATGAAAGGTGGGAACCTGAACCCGGTGTTAAGAGCACCTTCGTTGAAAAGACGTTATTAAACAAAGGATTGTGTCAGATGTTACGAAGTCTGTTGTTACATCAAAACGAACAATGGCTACTTCCTTCTCTATGAACCACAATGTTCCCGCGTATAACTGCTTATCCGTCCGTGCACTGTAGCGTAGAGGGACCAGCGATTCTCATCGATGAGTGTGCGTTGCTGGCAGAGCATCGTATTTGTACGAAGTCACAAGAGTATGTAAATTGCATATTTCGTTAGATTGCAGCGAGAATGGCCAACTGATGTAAATTATTGTTTACAAAATAGAAATACTTCAAAATTTAAAATCGAGAGTAGCAATTTTTTGTCTCTCAAAATAGCCTTTGATATCCTTCATGAACAGCTGCACGCATTGTATACCAGCTGATAACATTATAGTATCTATACCGTGATGCGCTGCGAAACCTCCTACTCAACATGTCAGTTCATTTGTTTGTTTCTGAATTTATAGATGTATATTTTGATGTAAACGAAATGTCGCTTATGTTGAGCCACACGCCAAACAAAAAGTTTTCCTTTCTTTCATTTTCAAATTTATGATTTAATGCATGAAAATAACTTTTAGTAAAAATGTTTCTAAATTGTATAATGTCATTAAAACTACAAGAAAATATGTCATTTGATTGTATGACTTTGTTTAATAATGGTTCAAATCAAGATTTAAGTTCAGACTGTTTACCACTAACAGCATTAGTTCAATTCAAAATCAAAATCACTGCTATGAATCTTTTTCGAAATTTTGAACATCTGCCTCACAAAATCCATCCATTTCGGAGAATTAAGAATCAGTGGAATCTACTTCATTTCTGCAGTTGATGGCTCATTGTATATTGATTGAAATGCCCATAAAACTCAAGTGATTAAAAAGAACACTTTTTTAGTTTAAGAGTTAAACCTCTTTTCTTCTTTGGTATTTCCAAAAAAATCTTTTGAAGTGACTTGGTAGATTTAAAAAATGATGTGCCTTTCATATTTTTGTTTCCTCTATAAAAGAGTTTGATTTTGTTATTTTTCCTCCTGAGCTTTTGAAATTGGTCCTGCATTTTGTTTCTAATTTGTCTAATTTATGTGAAAAATACGCATCAGTTCTTCCAAAAGTGCAGTGTTTCATCTTTATTTACTTTGATTTAATGATTAACATATTTCAGTTTGTTCATAGTGTTGCAGTAGTTTAATAACAATGCTGACTAGGTATTTTTTGAATCCTTTATGCAATGTCATCGATATGTGCCTTGATCACTCTAGTGTTTGCTCTGATGTGAATGGCAATTAGATTTAGAACTAACTGTTTTGGATGAATAAATCTTTCCAAACAGTAGTATCTTCAACATCATGTAAAGAGATTGCTTAGTTTGTGTTGGCATTTTTTCCTTAATTCTAAGGATACTGTAGCTACAACATTGAAACTTAGCTACATCTCGTTCGTTTCTTTTCCAATAAGACCACTCGTACACGTGTCGTTTTAAGCCACACTTTACAAAAATAATTAAATTTTGAGTAGATCAAACTTTTCTCTTTTATAGTTTGCTCATAGTACGTTCATTTACTTTAGTAGAAAAGTTACATAGGTCGCCTAAGTTAGGTGTTATGTTATTATAGTACTGTTGCCTTTGTTCTTTACATTATCGAAGGTTTCGATGGGCATTATAATTTACAAACAAGTAACACAATGTTATTAGAATTGAGCACTTTTTCTTGAAATAATTAGAAACCCTCGAAAGCGCAGGAAAATTTTCACATAGCAGTCATTTTCCACAGTCAGAAGTTCATAAGGTTCAGATCGAGAGATGCAATGTTAGTAAGTAAGAGCCAACATACTTTGTAAACGAGACAAATAAGTCATGCTTTCTTAGGAAGATCTCAACTTATGACTGTATCTCTAGGTTTATTAGATTACTTAGTAAATCCCAGAGATTAATAAGTTGCTAGTTTTTGTGTTGTGGAAATACAAAAACTGTTTTGATGTGTTGTACCAGAATCTGTCAGACTCATACGCAAGCCCATAATTGAAGGGCTTATTTCCAAAGAGACCTATTTCCAACAAGTAATACATTTTTTCAGAAAGAAAAAGTTTTGAAATTCTGTCTTAGAGTTCAAGATTGGTTTTATTGGTTTTGGGATACCCTTGAACATGCGAGAAATGCCATTTGTGAACACAAAATTTCGGAGCATGATGGAGAAATCTCAAGTATGTACTGATGCAGAGAACTGGAAAAGAAATTGAAACGGACTTACATCACATTCGAAATAAGCTCTTCAATGGTACTATCAGATACAAAATAAGGGTTGACGTGATGTTAATGGAGAAAAATGTGCTGTGACTTGAATTGCTCTAATTTGGAACGCTAAAATGGTCTAATGTAATTTGGAAGTCATGACAAAACTGATTTCAATGTAAATCAGTTTTGTTACGCCTCGTATAGAAACAGTCTCCTCCTACCTGAACTTCTGTGAAGTATTCACAAAGCTTGATAACATATTTTTGATAACATCTGAGTACTTTCAAACTTATTATATAAGTTAACATGCGTAACAATATTTATATGATAACGCCTATCAATATTACATGTTAAATTATACTTAAGAAGACTTTGCTTTATATCAACGTGAACTTAAGCTTACAAGTTATTAAGAAACTACAAAAATCTCAACTGTAAATTAATATTTTTCGAAATAAAATAAAGTTGAAGTAACCCGGCGTTGCCCAAGTACTATTTATTTTTTTCATCGTCTATTAGATAGGAAAAATAATGAATTCTGTTTAGTACAAATGGAGGTAATTTTATTTACATTCTTGCTGAACCTCCCTCCACTTCATCTGCCGCACCGCCCCACCCCACTCCGCCCCTCTCAACAACTTCCTGTCAGCGTTACGCGTATCACAGTGACGCAGAGATGCAGGTGGCTGTCAAACACTGGTATCTATCCCATGGCGTGATAAAGTCTCGATTCTTGTGGTGATTATGTGGGGAAATAGTGCAACAAGGGCTGCGCCTGCTGCAGTTAAGTTTTTCCATGAAATGGTGTTTTCTTTTTTGATGACCTAGCGAAACGTTCATTCTGGACGCTCCTTGTATGATGATGGGAAGGTGTGAACCATTTAAAAAAAATGTTTAGTGGTATCATATTCATGAAAACGTCCTTACTCAGAATCTATTAAACTTCGTTGGTATTATTGGGACTATTGATTTTATTTTCAGTATAATATCGTTTGATTGTAGCCAAATTTTCAATTTCTGTGGGTTTTTTTCTTTCCTTTTATTTTCAACAATATGAAAAGTTTCATTAAAATTGCGAAAAAATATTGTAAATCTTATTTTCGCGACATATCGTTCAATGTAAACTGCGTGTTATGTGATGTACGACACCAACTGGATTGCTCAGCTCGTGTTTCCTAATTTGCCCCTGATATAACCCGTGCAGACTCCTGTAATTCGAACTGTAAAAAGACGCCGTGCTGCGTCTTTTCATTATTAGTTGAACTTGGAAAATAGTGATGCTACAAAATAGCAGAAACTTTCTTGCATTGTGACAGCGTTTCTGTATGTATGTATGTATTGAGCCTTATAGGGTCGGATTAACCTGGTCTTTGTCATCTAACGGCGTTCCCAGGTCTGGGTCCGGCTTTTATTAATTATCCGCACCTGGGGTTTAGGGAGATATGTGGCGAGCATTTCGGACGTCCTCCACCGTATCTAGCTCGCTGACCTGCCTGAACTTTCTTTCGTCACTCGCCTACAGAAACTGAGATGATTGTAACGGAAAGCTTCATCTCTATTTGCTCCGACCGGGAATCAATCCCTGAATTACGCCACGTACAGTTAAGACATCAATTAACCTCACGAGGGACCATCTTATAATAATTTACAATAGTAAATGGTTGAAAGCCTTACTCACCTCGGAAATCGAGTCCCTGTTGTACGCCCTGACACCAGTAAATAAATGTAGGCAATTGTGACAACCAATGTTTGTAGCAGATTCTTGGGGTTTGGCCCCTTATGTGACCATCTTGTCTCACAAAAACATTTGAATCGTTTTTGAGAAAATGTTTGAGTATTTAGAAAGTGCGGCGTTTTATCTTCAGTCTACTAGGGAAAAATACTTTTAAAAACCCGAGAAACGTCGTAAGAAATATTTCGTAGCATTTTTGCTTAAGTTTTCAAAAATAAATATTAAAGGTAGATAAGTGCAAAAAAAGGGATAAGAAAAGTGATATCTCAAAAATCGTCGGTTTTTTAGTTGAGCGAGGTAGGGGTTGCGACATGCAGAGAGACATGGAAACAGGCGGACAGCGAGCCGCGGAGACAGACAGACTGTCGTTTTGAGGAATAAAAGAATCCTGTTTCGGTATCAATAAAATATGTATTATTTTGAAATTCTCACTAAGAATTCAGTCAGTATGGAATGCTACGGGAAGAAAACTGCGATTATTCAATTGAAAACTTTTGAGTGGACCTGATTCCGAAAATGGGATAAATCATGTTCAATATGTAGTAAATTAATTCTCCAACACCCTGGGCAGGCAGAGCCCTCATTGGGCCTTTGTTCCTAAACATTGATTGACGGCCTATAGTATATCCATTTGCGAACAACTCTGCCAGCTTAGGAAGGATTTTCACCAAAATTGATATTCCCGGCTAAAGTTTCGGTTCTAGTTGATCTGGCTGATATCGCGGTTCCTTAAATTTCAAACTGATATTTATGATTTTTTTGACAATACATAAAGCCTCAATGTTTTCAAAAATTGCTCCAAATATTTTCAATTTGTTTCTCACAAAGAACAAAACATTTTTAATTGGTGCTTATCTCATTATCGCTGAACTCGCTGAATGTTAGACAATTCTGTAGTTCAATATTTTTTCGGCGTCTTCGTGCAACTGCAATATTGAACATAGATTTGTTCTTCAAATGAAATTTGTTCTTCAATTAAAATTTGAAAATTTTAATTAATGTCATGTTCACAGTTTTAGAGAATATTAATAGTTTTTTCTCAATTTTGAGTGATATAAAGGGCAACATTGAAAACAAGATTTTTGAAAAATCAGTTTTTTATTTATTTTTTTTTTAATTAAACAAATGCCCTTTTTTATTATGTCACATCGTTGATTTGTACGTGAAGGGTACGTTGTGTGTACTTTTATTGGTTTTGTGAGTACAAGTGTTTCAAATGATTTCTTATTAATTTTCTGGAAAACTCAAACATTTTCGGTGAAAATGAGCAAACATTTGTGCTATTTCACAAACGCTTGTCGACATTTTGTCACAAATAGCTTCATTTTTGTTTTCAATTAAAAATTGAGTATATGACCACGTTTTACTCTTGAAACGTTTCTCTAAAAACATCATAGAAGTCAGTTTTTAGAGTACCGAAAAATTGAGAATATGTGGAAAAAATCTATTGTTGGCGCCTAGGGGTAGCAGCTGGGAATAGGGTGATGCGAAACCAAATAGCTAGCCCAGATTAATGAAATTAGGAAATTAAGTGATATACGAGAAAGTATATTTGCCATTTGTAGCACTAGATGAGTGGTACATGATTTTCCCTATCCCATGTTCTCGAGAAAGCAAAACCTAAAATAATAGACTTTCAAAAAAGGTATTACTTTCTTATTGAAAACAGTAATATATTTGTCTCAGTGCCTTACATTAAAGTTCTGAAATCCAGCCTTGAATCATTGATATGACACGAAGTTCGTATCTTATCTTTCCTCGGTATTCCCGGCGGTATATTTTACAATATCTTCTCCTGTATTCGCATTGTCTTGTCATCTTTGGTTTATCAGCATCTCGTATTCATTTTTTTCAACATATTTTACGAATACAAATTAATTAATTAATTGCTAATACGCTGGCAACATTTAAATAAAGCTGATAGAATGGGCGATAAAAAATGTACTTGCCTGCTGTAAAAATGTATTCTTCCTGTGAACGCAGCAACTGAAAAACTTAAGTGCGTCGCTGGAGGATTAAACTTTCAAGCGCGTACCAGGGAGCAAACGAAATACCGCGTAGCACTCTGTTGCACAGTGTGATCACTTTATAAAATGCCCGCGCGGGGATTTGGCCTCGGCGAACGAGGCCACTGATGCCGGAGAAATCGAGACTGGTGACTTTTCGCTACCGGAAAGTTTCAATTGTACTCGAGTTAGAGTAGATGCTGGAACTGCTCACGGTTGGCTCTGATGTACGTGTGACATCTCCTAAACAAGTTCTGGTTCACTCGGTAAAGGATGTCCTGTCGTATTGCAAATATCTGTTCTTGTATATTGGGCCTTAATTCTTCCTTGTAGGGATTTGTCGCTTATCCGCGATGTTTCAGGATTCCTCAGAGAAAAATATCTCACGGAGTCAGATCAAGAGAGCGTGTAGGCCACAAACCATACGTGATAATTCCGTCTCCATTAACGGCATGTAAACCGCTTGAGGAGGAAGCTGACGCAGAGTGTGCGGTTGCGGAATCCTGTTAAAAATGACCGTGATTACGTTCTTCATTCGTCAAAATTTGGAAGAAAGGCTCCTCGATTCGATGCACATAACGGTGTGACATATTTTATTATGTCATGCACAAACATTGTCTCTCTCAGAGTCTACTTCCAACGAGCCATCACAACTCAACAAGACTGTAAAGTAAACTTCGATTTCAACATTGAGTCCGTTTACATTTAATCAGCTGTTACGGTGTTGTCCAGTCGGGAGCTGAAACGTCACAATAGTGACGTAGCATCTAATTAAACGTCAACGGATTATGTTTATATCAAAGTACATATACACGAGAACATTTCACCGGGTGAGTCCTTGAAATTGTCGCGACCACATAGTTCCTGTCGGCCGAGCAGAATTATCCACGACCACACGAATATAATAGACGCGCTGCACAATGTAGATCGCTTAAATCAGGTTAAGCAACATTTTATTCAATTTTTTCGCTTTTTTTACTTTCCTGTATACATACGTATATACGGAGTAACATATGTATGCAATGCTACGCGAAAAAAACGGCTGATTTTCGGCAGAAACAAATTTATTGCCGGGCCCTGATAACGAAGAAGTAAATAAATCCAGTTGCTAAATTTAAAAAATCCTTTAACACATGGTGTAGCAAGATTCCCTGTTCTGTGGGTCTTTGATACCGAAAAATCAATTGACGGCAAAACGTCCACCCGTCAGTCCGTCTGTCCTAGTATGTGAACACTACTAGCGGCTACACCATGCGTAGGATGTTTTCCAAATTGAAGAAACCCAGTCCATCTGGCACAAGTAGAAGCTTTGAGATTTTGGAAAAACATTCTTTAAAATTTGGGCGTTTTTTCTTTCAATGAAGCCCTCCGGACATTTTCAAAATATTTTCAAAAACGGTTCCAATTTTTTTCTTTAAATTTCTTGTAAGAATAGAGTAACATTTACACTTATAAAAGTGGCATTGGACTGATTTTCAAGGCTAAATCTGAATTTTCGAAAATTTCAAAAGTATGAGTTTTATTCGGCGTCTTCCTACAAATTCAAAATAGATGTTTTTTCTTTAAATTAAATTTGTTGCCTATAATCTTAGTTCTTTCATTAAGGTCACGTACATTTATTTGAAACTTGTAGTTTTCGCGCAATATTGCGTACAATATTTTCAATTTTAAAAAAATACAAAAACAAAATTTTCTCATAAACTTTTGGTAGGGATAGTGCCAAATGCACTCTATAAGATGACATAAACGCCAAATTGCTCTATTCTTTTGTGCTTTCAAAATTTGCATATGTGTAATTTTTTTAACGATCTTTTATGCCGTTAATATGCACATTTCTAGCAATTTTTAAACACTATTGTATTTGTGAGTTAAGGTTCTTCAAATGACTTCTAATGAAGTTTTTCGAAAACTCAACATCTGTGAAAAAGAGCTTCGAATTCGGAATATACAGTAGCGCATTTTCTTAAAAACTGGTTTAAATATTTAAATGAAAATTGCTCTTTAGAACGATGTGATTCTGCTTTTTTAATACTCTTAAAATAATATTTCCGTTGTACTATTAGAAAACCCAAGAATTACGAAACTTTCAACAACAAAAAATGGGTGGCGATAGATGGCATTTGGTATGTGGCAAGTTCGTATAGCTAGCAGAGGCCAAAAGAAATAGAAAATTAATACGGGATAGTCTGTGCCATTCTCTAGAACCTCCAGTTTCAGTTTTGTATTATAAAAAGAGGTGATAATCGAAAGTCGCATGCACTCGTATAGCTATAGATACTTACTCGTAAAATTGCGTAATACTGTATAACTATGTGCAGTTGTAATATAACTGTAATTCTGTCTTTATGATTATATGTGAGAAGGGATACCAGAAAAACAATGAAATTTAAGAAAAATTACCAAACGAGATGTGCTGACCACAAGAAGAGGTTCTGATTTCGTTGGAAATGTAGTGGTTTGAAATTCACTTTTTCTTCCCTCTAAATTTAACAGGACAGTTTTGTGTTCAAATTTAACTGCACTTCTTCGTCGCATCTGTTCAATAGGAACAGAGAAGACTGCTTGTTCTGTGCGTACTCTCGCTACGATCATGACTCTGTTGTATCAGGTAAGACGTTTTAATTTGCAATGCAAGTATGGTATTAGCCAAGAGGCGTACACAGGCGTACGTTCTAGGAACTTGTTGCGCTTAATGCTTGCATGTAATTGCTACATGAAATTAATAATTGGGCTTCATTCCTGTAGATGTGCTCCTGTTAATGTTCTTGGAAGTGGGAATAACTAACTGTGTGGCCTTACTTTGATCAATATATTGACTGGTATTTAAAAATTTAATACTATGCATGTTATCCACAGATTTAGAGCATTTCAAGCATGATGACAGTGTTCGTACTGCTTTTGTTTGCTGAGTTGTGGATGACTCATGTTTCCTGCTTTTACTTGCGAAACGAGACAATTGTATTTCAGAATTGCATGATGTTTTGTGGCCTAAAAGTGTTGCTAATATTAATCCTTTTTTCCTCACATTTCATGTCAACCATTGCTTAGAGTGTTTTGCAGTCTCCCTTACATCTTGCAATGCACTGTTCTTATGAAAACCTGCTTACTTTTATGCTTATTGATTAATCGACAAGTTACATACCACCTATGTACCTAGTAGACTAAATCTCTTCCAAGTATTCTTGTATGTCGAATTATGATTTGGTTAGTTTTCTTCCTGCTTTCGAGTTATCTAAGTTTATTACGGATATCTTGCAAAGGTTTTAGTGTTGTGTAAAATTCAGTTCCGTCAAAAAGTGATGACCATTTCGGCATCTTAATGACGTTTAAAAATTCCTTGTAATTTTGAAAATAATATTGTGTATTGACTAAATTGCTGCTGTAATGAAGTGCGTATGAATATTGTAATGAAATGTTATCACTTCAAACTGCTTCAATTAATAGAACAAAAAAGTATTATTACTTCGTGTCTGTTTTTTTTTTCATGGCAACAGTGTTGGTACACTTTTTACTTTCATGTATGTTACTCCTAGTACAGAGAAAGTTATCTAACACTGCAGGCACGTTTCGCTGCTCAGAACCATTGGCGATCGCATTTGTGCTTGTTACCAATAAAGAAGTAAAAGATTAATTATTTGGACTTTTATGTATGTGTGTATCATTCTACAAATATTTTTGTTTACTTTTCATCTAAAAATTGTCTGTTTGAATGTACTCTTCTTGATAAGGTCATTGGCTGGTCATTTACTAGCGAATGCATATGCAGGAATGCAACATGCATTACAGTTTGGTTTTCTAAAAAGTTATTGTTTTGCTAGAAATTTCGCGTATTTATAATGGAATTGTCGCGATAAGCGACTGGGGGATGAGCGTAGGCGAGCGGGCGCTGCCCAGCCGATGGTTCTGAGCGCGCGCGTGCGAAGTGCTTCCCCCTCCCCCGCCCTGGATGCGGCGCTGTCCCCCGAGCCCCGTGCTGACTGTGGCTGTGTGCATGCAGAGGTGCGCCAGGAGGCGGTGCAGCAGGCGCTGGCGGCCATGCAGAACCGGCCCAAGCCCTCGCTCCCCATGCCCTCCAAGAGGACGTCGGTGATGGCGCGCAGCCCGGACCGCGAGCGCCACGACTCCGGTACGTACACACACACACTTGCTCTGCCGTTTTCCCGCCCAGTGGCGGAGCTAGCCGGGAGCGAGGATGAGACAGGGGGAGGGACAGCTGAAGACTACGAATGAAAGCGGACTCGGTGCTTGTGAAGAAGGGCGCGAGGAAGCTCATCTTCCCTGACGAAGTGTTGTGTTGCAGATCCATTCAGCCCTTCAGTTTCCGCAACTGTCTCGCAATGTACAGTACAACCCCGTTATAAGACTCACAGGGGGGCCTTTGATTTTCGTGTCTCATAGGTGGGAACTTTTATGTGGGGGAAATGGTAAGATAAGCTGATGTTATCTTTACCGAAGTTTGTTTTAAATATTTAGTTTTTGACTTGGCCAATGAAGTCTGACATTAACTTTCTTTTCGGATCCGTTTCAAAAAACATTGTGTCAATGTTGGGACCTTTCCTTTCGTTCATCAGACCATCAACACCAATATCTCCAAGGAAATTAAAATCTCAAATGGCACAGTAATGATAAAACTAACACCTTGTCAAATTTTGCATATCTCACACTATTCTCTGCCGACCAAACGCGTGTATTGATGGAGACGGTACGACGTAACCTATTCCACAAATTTAATATACAGAGAAAGTGGGGACAGATTTTCACCCTTCACAGACGAGCGAGATTATTTCTGGAACGGTATTTTCGCAGACAGAATCCCTTCAGATGTTCTTTTTGTCAAAGTATCTTGAGAATAAAATCAATAAATCACCCGCGCCGCGAGGGAGTAGTGTCTTTTCGACTTTGACACTACTCGTAGAAAAGGAAATTCCCGTGGGACAAATATTATACCTACTATGTACAGGAAATTACTGAAAGTGGGTAACTTGCATGCTGAAAGAAAATGTCCATAAAACATTCATTGTGAGTTGGGACAGCCGATATTGTTTCTAATATACGAGATATAACGGGATTCTACTGTATATGATGAGCCCATCAAACATGTCTTATCGTCCTGAAAATTTTTCCGTTAATGTTACATTTTGTGGCTTAATTGATTGTGTTCTTTACCATATTATAGTGTATTTCATGGAATATATTCAGAAAACGGCTTGAGAGAGAAAGTAAGGAGCCAAAGGCTTCTCCACCGCCTGGACCATGGAACAACGAATCATTTTAGTATTATTTTAACAGGCAATTGTCTGTCAAAATGAAGAGAAATGTCAATATTTTACTTTCAATATCTTACTGTTGCACTGTATTGGTATTTCCAGAACATATCTTCCGGTTATGTTTCGTAGTGTAAAAATAATCTCCAAATATTTTATTTTCATTTTGGCGAGGTGCTTACTTTAAGAACGCCTTTGGCAACACACACTATAGCTACGCCACTATTTGCTGCATTTCCTTTGGTTTTATCAGCAGTTCGCAAAAAACTTTAATTTGAAATCATCTGTGTCGCTCAGGCGAGTATGTTTACGGGCATGCACATATTTATTTTCATTCACGTTGGATTACACGTATGGTACACCAGGAGGCGGGACTAGTTCTAGTTTCTGGAGGTCTTCCTGAGAGACTTGAGTGAAGGTGTAAGTTTGCAAGTGCATTTTGTTTAAAACGTTTTATGAATGTTTAAAATAAATAATACATAAAATCAGAATATACGTTTTTGTACCTAACAAGATAAGCTGTAAAAGAGCGTTCGCTAAAACGCACAATATGTAAAAACAGCAGTGCAACATTCATTAAGCCATTGTTCTGGAATTGTTTGTTGGTAATTACATTCGTCAGCAGAGCATGCGAAATGACCGCTACTTCAGATTCTAAGATCTCCCTTGACTCATCGTGACGTGGCTGGTAATCACTCTATTTCGCTGATGCTCTTGCCAACAGTTGAATTGATTCAGCAAAGCTTCAGTTTTCCGAACGAGACTAGATTTTTTGAAGGTTCTGCGTAATGAATGTTGCCAAAGAATGTGATATGATTGCATCAAGTGCCAAACCTCTTCTGGTGTTTCTTGTAATATTGATCAAACCCTTTTTAAAGTAGTTCACATGTGTGTAAATTGCATATTTTGTAAGTTTTGTAAAAATTGTTCGTTAGAAAAATGAATTGTACTTCAGTTATGTGAAAAATACTAAAATATTCTATAAACTCATTGACATGATTTAGAACCATACAGTATAGTTTATTGTCGCTCTTGTTTGCAAAACCAAAACTAAATCTCTCGCATGAAAATCTCTCAATTAGGTACTAGGTAAAGGATTAAAAAAAACTATACATGCACTTACATATACATACACACACAGACAAACAAAAAAACTGTTACGAATCTTCTGGACGTACGCTCCCGCAACAGGACATGCACATTAAGTGCCTGTGGCCGCTTGTAACGCCAATAACTAAATAAGCTGCAGTACCAAATGTCGCTGACAATTACACTTAAAGTTCTAAACACAAAAAAAGTCTATTATTTATGAATGCATACATCAGGGATCAATCGGCAATTTTACCTTCCCTGTTTCCATTTAAGAATCTTCTTCCTCAAAGTCACGACTTTTGGGTTTTATTTAGTTGATAACACATTGATATTCAAGAGGTCTACTCTGAGGCGTCCATTCTCTTGCGAAATTTACCCGGTTCTCCTCTCAAGAACCCCGCGTCCATGGTAACCGACGATCCATGCCGTTTCTTCCCTAAACCGTTCTTTTTCACAAGATGTACACAACTTCTAAAAATATACATTAAATCATAACAAAACTCTCCATCACTTTACACAGAGGACTGGTTGGATGCATCACCCGTAATATTCAGGTTGTCAGGGGAGAAATTATGTTTGTTTTTTGTAATATTGAGCATTTTGCCAATTGATTCAGCGGATTGTGTATGTCTATTGCCTCAAAGATATTGTCGTCAATGAGTAACACCGTTCTCCTGAGAAGAAATTCAATCGACGTCATGAACAAGATACTTCGGGTGTACATTTACAAATGTAAGATAGTTGTTTGCATTTTTATGTAGGATCCATCGAAGTTATGTTCGACAGTACGTATCATTCGACTGGAGGCCTTTCAAACGGAAAGAAATACTTCCTTCTGGAACAATTAACACCCTCGGTAGGAATTCCCAAAGGCCACTTAGTAGTATTTCCCTTAGGGATGTTGCCCTTGCTTTCTTAAGAGGCTGAATGTTTAGGATCCTACATTCTAGACAGGACGGGACCCCGTTATTTGCAATTTCAAATAGGATGTATCACCTCGGCCGCACTCCAGGTACAGTATTGTGAATAGCAAAGCGGCTGCGCGGAGCGCGCGTGGCTAATTGCGTTTGTGTGGGGTCGGTGTTCGCAGCATCCAGCTCGGACGAGGACAGCGTGGTGAACGAGAGCGTGGGCGGCGTGGGCGTGGGCGGGGGCGACGCGCAGAGCACCCCGGAGCGCGAGCGCGCGCGCGCCACGCCGCAGCTGCTGGCGGCGCACTCGGACACGTCGAGCACGGGCAGCGCGCGCGAGACGCCCCCGCAGCAGCGCCAGCACCTGCACCGCGGCGGCGCGCCGGCCCCGCTGCCCCCCGGCCAGCGGCTG
>BOPP01000064.1:3247706-3274820 GCA_017312745.1 Gryllus bimaculatus
GAGAAGGGAAGAGCGGACCAACAGTCCACGAGATCACGCGACCTCGCCGACGTCATGTTCACAAGAGCCCGAGGCCTTCGTGAGTATGCCCCTCCTGTCCAGTGAAGCCGCTGCGCTGCTGGCATGCTGCGCACCCAGACCCCGCGCGAAACTCTGCGACAAGTGGACGCGGGATGTGAAATGACCGGGGAATAAATCTTGGAATGGGGTTGGTCTTCCATCGTGACCAAGCTCATGAGTGGAATCGCTTCTCACTGATTCATCATTGCGGTTAACACTTCGTCGCCGTATGGACGTGTAACTAGAAAAACGACGAAAAATACTAATCTCGAATTGAGATTCATTCTTACCAATCGAGATGGATTCCTCCGAACGTCTCCAAATCCAAAGAAGAGTTGTGTGACGTAATATTTTCATTTTTGCATAAGAAAGCTTTCGTTTCAAGAGCCGACTGCGGCTTAGCGTATGTTTGATCAGATGGCTTTCTGAAGAGAGCATGTAGTGATTGTCTCTCTAGGGAAGAGCCGGGGGACGGATCCTGTTTTGAAGGTGTACTTGTAAGTTAATTCCAAATACTCTGTTTTTCGTCAGGGGAAAAATTATTGGTAGATATCGATGTCTTGAGAATAAATAACTATCAAATCAATAATAATTTTCAATGTTGATATGAGGGATAATTATAGCTGTAATAGCGTCGCCCACTACGACACGCCTGTACATATACCGAACCAGAGAATATTGCATATAAATCTAAAATAAATTGTGTATATTGACGATTAATATTTAGAAGGCATGATGGAATGTGGTTGGTTTCTCTTAATATATATGATTGATTGTGAAAGAAGATGGGTTTTATTAGTAAATTTTTTAATATAAAAACGAGATCACAATAAAATCATTAGAAAAAATATAAACTCCGTTTTGCAATAAAACACCTTAACTAATCCCGTTATGTTATTCATCTTAGAAATGTTTAACTTTGTGCAGTGAAATTTAAGTCTAAATATGTTATTATTAGTTTTTGGTGTCCGAGCTTTGTGATTTTAAGCTATTAATTATTCTAGATTTGAGACTACTAAACTAAGAGCTCTACGAATAGAAAGGTATGTATTGCTCGGCGAATGCTATGTATTTTGGCAAAAAACAAAACGTTTATTAAAGGGCTGGTAACGGACAACAATAAGTTGCTATAAAAATCGTTGAGAAGTCTGAGGCGGAAAAACCCCTCTCTTACGAGACCTGGTGTCTGCGAGACTCATGCTTTTTCGTGGGTTCTTCATACCCGCAACAATCGAATGAAACGGCAAACGATCCCTGTCTATTCCTTGCAGACAAGCAGATAAACGTTTTATCAGATTTTCTGCCAAAAATTTCGATATTCCCAGATCAATTCATGCGATGTTGCGGGCCTCCTGTGTATAGTAATAGACAAACCGATATTTTAATTTTAGGGGTTCCTTACATGAAGCCTCTGGGAGCATTTTTCACACAATATTCTAAAAAAAAATGGCCTTCGTCGTTTTTTGCATTAACACTTCTTGGTTGTTTACTCACCGCAAATGAACGTCACTATTAAGAGACAATGAGCTGCAAGATCTATGTATCGTCAACACCCCTACTTTAAACCTTTTTTTCTCGATATATTGGAAAATTTTAACAACAAAATGTTTTCCGGAGTTTTCGTATGCTAAACATATAACCAGAATAGAAACAGATTTTTTTCGTGTAATACGAACTTGTCTTCGGAAAGATAAAAGTTGCCAGGAAAAGCTTTTCAATCATTGAGAATAGTAGTTGCAATGTACAAATTTCTCATGAAATCACTGAGTATTTTGTGTAATTTTGCGTGAAATCACAGTCAAGAAAGGCTGTCATTTTAGCACCATAGTGTGCATCTCGTCGCGTCCACTAAAAAGTCGCTGCCATTATTTTCCCTTTAGATCAGAGCCGGCCACTTTGTTAGTAACTCGGCGGTTTCAGACAGTCACCTGATTACCGAATTCGTGGTATCATTGCTCTTCCTCATCTCTCTCTCGATTCTCGTCTCTTCTCATCTCTTCTCTTCTCTTCTCGTCTGCTTCTCTCTTCATCTCTCTCCTCCATCTTCTTCTCTATCATTCTCTCTCTCATCTCTTCTCTCTCATCTCTCTCTCTCCATCGCTCTCTCCTCCTCATCCAATCTCCTCTCTCATCTCTCTCTTCATATGTCTCTCTCGATCTCTATCTCTCTCATCCTCTCTCTCTATCATACGTTCTCTCACTCTCACTCCTCCTCTCTCATCTCCTCTCTCTATCTCTTCCTCTCATCCTCTCTTCTCATTCCATCTCTCCATCTTCTCATCCTTCTCTCTCTCATCTCTCTCTTCTCTCATCTCTCTCTCTCCTACACCCTCTCATTCAATCTCATCTCATCTCTCCTCTCATCTCTCTCCTCTGACTCTCTCTCCTCTTCATCTCTCTCACCCTTCATCTCATCTCCCTCCCTCCCTCCTCACTCCTCTCTCTCTCTCCCTCTCTCTCTTCTCTCTCTCTCTCTCTTCCTCTCTCTCCTCTCCTGCCTTGTAATCTACTGACGCTTGTTCTTCAACTGAGTTCAGTAAAAAACTAATTACTAAAACCATGTATCGTTTGATCATCTTGCTCCAAAAATTCGATTTGTGTTAGTAGAGCGTAGTAGCTCTTAGGGGGACAGTTGGCTGTTTAAAGCCAGTTTGTTCAAGCTTGACCCAAGTGTACTTAAGGACGCGTATAAAATTATCCAGGAACGAGGGTGAGTACTGCAGCAAGATAAGCGCAGATGCGGTCGAAGGGTCAAGCGCTCGGTGGTTTAAGTTAAGCTTCCTACAAATAGCCACATGTAAATTCTAGAATCGATGTTAATACTGTTGTTCTAACACATCGCGTTTGTGGAATATATTTGCAGAATATTTTAGACGTGGTTAGTCGCAACGCTGTAACACGTCTAAAATTAATCAATGAGGACACCTCCAACCGAAAAATAAACAACAAACGTTCGGACGGGAAAATATTGTAGTAGGCCTGGTGAAGAGGCTAGATACGTCGCCGATACGTTGTCCACAGAATGAAAGAAAATAGAACATCCAGAGAAACTAACTCTCCCAGCCATCATGAGAAGTTGACTGGGAAAATCACGGGGAACAAGAAAACAATAATTTTCAAACATGTTTCAACTATGATCCGGCGAGGCGGAACGATTAGTTTTTCAATTATTTGCTATATTACGTTCTGATTTATATGGAATTTATTTCGAGAAATGCCGTATTAGGAAATCCTTGGTGCAGCAAACTTGCGTTTGGTAGACCTATGCACCCTCTCTTGAGTGATCCATGCTTTGTAGCGGGGCGGTTCGCGGCTCCATTATATAACGCAAGATCAAGCCATTTGAACTTTGTAGCATTTTTGGGCAATAATCCGTATATTACGGAATAGAGGATATTGGAGTAGAGTAGTCGCTCAGAATAATTATTGAGGCAGACGCGTTGGAGACGCATATTATGGCATTGGCAGAAATTGCACGTTGGCATGTGGAGAGTCCTCATAATAAAGGCGCGCCATTTAAAGGTGAACATCTTAAAGAAGTAGAACCCAATTTGAAAAAGTAATGAAGAGAAATTCGCTAATGCTTTCCTGAGCGGTACTGAAATCTAGATTCGCCTGATGCGTTGTGGTTAGATGTTTAAACAACTGAGCACATACCCCCTCCAACCTCTTCACAGCAGGCAGCGAATTGATTATATTCCACTACAAAAGTCGAAATTCTGGTTTTTCCCGAGTGAATAAACATTTTTCCAATGTTTTGTTTTCTTTTAATAAAATCAGTGGTTTTTTCCTCACACACCTTTTTTGTGCGGCCTTTTGTTGTTGTTGTGTTGTTGTTTGTTTATACAGTTGGATTGTATGCATCAGAATCGACGAGTCTTAAGTATGCTATCAGTAGAATAATTATTGTGTTTTTGAGACCGTGCGTAGAGTAAATTTTTATCCAAACGTTTTATTTATTAATACAAATAGGCACTCGTTAGAGAGATTGTCGAAAGTAGTTTGTCCTGCTATAGACGCTCCTGACTAGAAATGTTCATAATTATTGTTTCTGATATCTAATATTTAAAAGACGTATTAATTTACACGCTGAAGTTATTTAATAGACAGCATTGATTGGTTGTTAATTCATAATTGAATCAGAGACTCAGACAAAAATGCATCCTTACAGACACGCACTGTCCGATACATAGGATATTGATTTAAATATACACAGGATATTGATTAACGGAAACACATGGTGCAGGTTGTATCCACCCCAAAAAAATAATAAATTAATAATAAATAGATCACTCATTTTTATTCTCTGTAAAAAAAATTTTTCGCGCGCAAATTGATTAGCCTTTCATCCGAAAGTCATTATGGCAAAACTTCCAAGATTGACCGTTATTTTTTCCTGTCTCCAACCGGGGCGAAGTAAATAGGTCAGGGCGTCAGCGTGATGTGCTGCGTGGAGTCCATTGATAGGGAGGTCCTAGGTTCGAGTCCCAAGCGGGGCAGGAATTTTCTGCGCTTGTCATACAGCAGGAGGAATCGCGCCAGGGATAATCCGATACTAGCTCATCGAGTGAATTCAACCCAGTCTGGAAGAGTCAGTTCCGTTGGATGAGAATTCTACAAACAAAAATCTTTTAAAAACCTTTTTAATCCTTGATAAACTACGTTATGAACTCGCTGATTGAAAGTTCACTGAATCTACGTTTGATTAAAATAATATATTCAGGAAAGGCAACAAACCCTAAAAAGACATGTCTTCCTTTCACTGTACTCCCACATGCCCCTCAATTAGTACACAGATACTTGTGAACTCAGCAAACGTTAAATGATGTTTTCACTTACAGATAAGAACAATCTTCAATTGATATCAAGACAAATAGTTAATAAATAGACTAGTTTATTGTTGTGAGAACGGAATCTTGAATTAATAATTATACAATAAACGCTAATCGTCAGTCTGGGCGCAAACCACGGTGAAAGACAAGAATCAGAGGGCAAGCGTAAATAGTAATATAGATAAAGGAATTCTAAGCTTCTAAAATACCACCAGCGTGATGTTTACAAAGATGAACACCATCACTATAAGCTGAAATATAGGTGGCAATATAGTAGCATTAGATAAGGAGCGTGAACGCTGCAAACATTATAGAATGTCCAACGAATTCTGATCCTGTAGAATCTTTACGGGTGTTGGAGAATAAGAGTTTCTTCTGAGGGCCTTAGACTTCAAAGTGTTAGTTTTTTTAAGGCTATGAATGCTTCTTTTAGGAGTTATTTAAACGAATATTCGACTGCAGTTAGGGCGTTGCTTCGACACTGATGAAATATTTAGATGCGTTTTTTAAAAAAATGATGGCAAATCCTGCATATTTTTAAAAAGGTCATAGTGGTATTCTCAGATTTCGTGAAATTCTTATTCTTTAGAGATTTCATTTTATATATATATATGTATATAATATATATTATATATTATATATACTTATATTATATATATATATATATATATATATATAGTATGTTATGTATATATATATATATATGTATATATTATAATATATATATATATTGTACTATATGTAATACTATTAAGATATTTGTGTGCGATGCCGCAAAAGTTATGCTAATATTACTAAACAAAATATAGGAGATGATAAGAGAAGCAAAGTAACTAAAAAGCCTATAGGCTAAGTAAAGTCTGCCCAAAGTGTAAATAATTGATTAACACATATGCAGTACTGTATCAATAGCATTGATTTGTGTGAATGATTTATTCAATAGCAAATAGCTGAATTCAGAAATTGACTTTAAGTAACTGAGTGAAGCAAACAAAGTCATGATCAGCTTCTGCAAGCCATGATCAGTTTCTGTTATTTTATATAAATTTTGAAATCACTCCCCTGTATGTAGTTTTCCAAAAATTGAATATACAAGTGTCTTTGTGCAATTATATAGCTTCATATTATACTTTGCAATTTTATAGCTTCTCAAATTCTTGTAGTGGTTTTGCTATTCTTGGCTAAGATAACAATCCCTCATCACTTAAATCCTGTAATTCGGGAAACACCAATGGAGTCCAGGGTTATGTAGTGATACATTGTTACAATTGTGGACAGCTTGCTTGATTCTTCAAAACCTCCTCTAATGTAAGCTCTTACCATAGCTTTTTAAAGTTTACTACCATTGGTTTATCTTTATAATGTTTGTCATTTCTTTTAGTGGCAGGGGCGGATTTACGTTTATTCAGAGGAGGCATATGCTTAGGGCGCCAATAATGGTGGACTAAATTTGTGTCTATAAATTACTAAAATTTATAATATGAATAAAGTATTAATCTATAAATTTTACATTTTTAAATACATGTAATCTTCGTAATTTCTTTGAAAATGTCTTATTTCGTTCATATTTTCTAGTGTTAAAAGTGGACACTGAGGGATATTTAAGTATTAAAGGTAGAACAATGGTAGAATAATAAATGTGCATTACTAAGAAAGAAAAAAAAACATGATGAATTTATGTTATTTCTTTATGTTCATCAAAATCTATGATTTAAAAATTAATTGATTTCATGCTTTTCACATGCCTACAGGCAACAAAGTTGCTAATCTGCCTCTATTTAGTCATAGAATATTTTTGATTTCCTATCAAAATGTACTAACAAAAAGTCCACTCCATGGAAGTACATTTGTTCTATAATGCATAAAAAAAGAATACACATTTTATACCTTCCTATTTGATTAGATCAAAAGATTGGTAGTATTAAATTGACATCTTTATGAAATGGTGCATAACATGTTGTGATATCTTAGAGCTTTCACCTCTTTAGTTACCTTGTTTGTGTGTGAGCGATCTTGTAAATTTAATTATTTTTGGTGTGCATCTTAAAGGCGTGTGTATTTTGCAGATTCTCAGCCCCCCGATGTAACTCACAACACTGCCCAGTCCCGTCGAATGACAGCTGCTGATCGAGTAAATCGATACAATCAGTCACGGCAATCATCTGCATCTGATGACAACATGGGTTTGTATATTTCTCTTACTGTTTCAAATATAAGTTTCATTTCAAGTAAGTTTTCTTTTTTGAGTGTGTGTGTTTTACATTAGTATGATATTGCTTTACAAAAAAATATTATTAATATTTTTATGAAAACAGCAGAAAAATAGTGTACACTTAATTGTGTTTTTTTAACGCCATATATTTTAATTATGTTGGCATGTGCTAACAAATTGTGTGTTATATGGTCCAGTAATTTACTTAATGAATGAGAAATACCTAAAAATGTAATTTAAATTGATTTTATTTTACACTGCTTCTCTATAATATTAGAAAAATGCTGATATTATTTGGGAAAATGAAGAAGTGATAATCATGTTCATTAAATATTATTTTTTTGGTTTCAATTTCCTCAACATTTATCTACAAAATTGTAATATTTCCCTCTTAAACTATCTTTTGATTGAATAGGAAATTGAAGATAATTGTAAATGAAATGTTTTCAACTAACATAACGATAGTAGGTATTCTGTCAGTGGGCATTAACACACTTTAAAAATTGGAAGTATTTGTCACTACATTTCTAATATAATTTTGCATTTACAGGTACTGTAACAGGCACAGGTCGATGGAAAGTCTCTGCCAAAATCCAGCAGCTGTTGAATACTCTCAAAAGGCCAAAACGACGACCACTGCCCGAGTTTTATGAAGATGACGACATTGAATTAGAAATTGCAGCTAATCCGAAGGATCCCAATGCTCCAAAACCAGAAGGGAGCACTATGACTTCTGCCGTTGGTGAACAACTAGTGGTAAGAACGCTTTCTATCTCGTTTCTACAAACTAAAGTAGTAAGTTTATACATGCCTTGTAAAACATTACAAAAAGTAGTTTATATATCAAACATTAATCATCCTCAGATAAAGTGGGCAAAAGAAAGAAAAAAGGGTAAATATAAAAAATTTTGTATTAACGTTTGGATTCATGAAATGGTTCAGTTGTATTTTTAATTTTTTACTACCATGGTGGAGAGAAAGTTATGTATTGCTGCATGAAAAAACAGTGAGTTTTTGGCACAAAAAATAATTTACTGCAATTGGTAATATAATGTTGCAATAAAAAGTATTCAATTCAAAATGATTATATTTACAGTATTTTTTAGTACAATGTACTTCCAGTAATTAATATTTAAATGTTAAAAAATTGTAAATGTAAAAACTCCTCTGCAAAATAACAAGGCATAGTTAGCTCAAAGGTAGACGTTCACACATTTTTAGGCGATCAGGACGGAAACACGCAACTCTGCAACATTGTGCATGTAGTGCGCTTCATTCAAGACGTGCAACAAGTTCTTTTCAAGAGTTCTTACAACCCATCGATGTACTGAGAGTATGGAAAGATCCTCACTCCAAGAAAATCTTACCTTTGATGTTAATCAGCAAGGTTTCAGCAAGGCGAAATTTGATGGATATAATAAAAATGTAAATTATACTGGACAGAAATTAGAATATTAAAAGTTATGAAATTTTGCAACTTTCGAAAAGTCAGTGTTTTTAACGAAAATGAGACCTGCACGTTTGGCATAAATGTCCTTCATACTAGCAACAAAATTTAATGAAAAAACAGGGGGGAATCCAGCCGATGATTTGTGTGAAGGCATCGTAGATTTTTGTTAAATAATAACAAATATGTTTATACGTATTTGTTATTATTTTGTATGTTATTTAGGTATTGTAGATATGATAGAATACAATATTATTGTTTAAACAATTACCGAATTTGAACATAAATGAATATATGAATCAATTTTGCCAAATAATAGAAGAATAAACGAAATCTCTAGGGCTTTTGGATGGGGGAGCCCCCCCCCCGGGATCCACCAGTGCAAAACATTGGAGCTTTTTTGTTTTGTTTGTTTTTGTTTTGATAATGTCCCAGGGGCTTCAAGCAAAGCAAAAGGAATAGCTAAAATTTCAAATGATTAAACATTCGTTAATTTTTATAATTAATAAACAAAATTGTATTACATAACTAGTATAAATAGTATTACATAACTATTACTAAAAGCGAGTAATACATGCTGTTTTAGTTCCATTAGTTTTATTTGATACCCATTGAGATGACAAGCGTTTGACAAGTTTTTGGCTCCAGAAAAAGACTGGAACAATTTTGATTCCCAAATATTCTTGAGGTTACGATTTCTTTGCTATAAGAAGTTAAGATATAATAATGCAATATTAATTACAATATAATTTTTGTAAATTTTTTAATTTAACTTTCTTTAAGTATTTAGAGGTTGTAATTTTACTAAAAATCTTGTCTTCAGATTCCTTCTGGACTTCCTCGTAACCTTGAATCAGCTATCCAAAGATATGGTTCAGCTACTTATAAAGCTCCTGTAGCAACAGTGTTAGATCCAAATGGAAAACTAAGTATAACACTTTCATATGGTGAGTTGATTTCATCAAGAGAACATAAGAAATTCAAAAAGAAAATTAAATTTTGATGATGTTCTGATGATACAAAAATCCTCTTGAAAATTGTCCATATTTGTTTTTATAGGTAAACTTCTGAGCAGGTCCCAGAAAATTGCCTATACACTTTTGAATAAATCGTTCAGTAAAGGTGGAGATTCATGTCTCAAGTCAGGTGATAGGATAGCTCTTGTTTATCCAAACAATGATCCTATCAATTTCATTTGCGCCTTTTATGGTTGCCTTCAGGCTGGAATTGTGCCAGTACCTATTGAAGTTCCACTTACAAGGAGGGTAAGAGTATTTGCTTTTACTGAAGTTTTTTTCCTGAATGTGAAGAACTGATTCACTAAATGTAATAAAATTTTATTAAAATTGTTCTAGGATGCTGGTTCTCAACAGATTGGTTTCTTACTGGGTAGCTGTGGAATACAAGTAGCATTGACTTCAGAAGCATGTTTGAAAGGGTTGCCAAAAACAGCTACGGGTGAAGTAGTGGCTTTTAAAGGTTGGCCAAAATTGCAGTGGTTTGTTACAGAACATTTGGCTAAAACTCCTAAAGACTGGTTGCCTCCACCACGGCTTATGGATGATACACCTGCATACATTGAGGTATTTTACCAGTTATTGATTGTTTAGGCTTTGAAAAATAGGTTGTTGTTTTTTGTTGTTGTTTTGTCATGTCAAGCAATTGTCATTTTTATTCTAATACAAGTAATCAAGTATGGATTTTATTTTTGAAAATATTTCAACTACAGTGAATGAGTTCAAATCACAAGTTTGTTTAAAATGAGTTTATTCAAAGCGTGATATTGTATATTGCAACACTGATTAATTGAATTCATTCATTGAAGATTAAATGAACGTATTCAATATTTTGATATTTATTTAATTGAAAAAAAAGTTTTACAGTCTGTTTGTGTCATATAAATGAAAAGTACAATCATATACATTAGCCATGCTGATTTTTCGGAAAAAAAATGCCCTTTTTAAGTTCCAATGTCTTATGGTTTACATAATTTTGCTGTAAGAGTGACAACTGAACATAAGTTTGACATGAACCAGAAAGTAAACAAATAATTTAGATTAAAGAGCATATCAAAAATTATGATTAATGAAGTTCCTTGCAGATGAATGTATTATTTTCTTCTGAGCATTCAAATTGTTGAAAGGTTTGCATTCTCAAACTCTGAAAATTAAGTACTGGTTATTAGTCTTGTTCAGTCATGAATATTCTACAAAACACTTAATTGTATTTTGTAGCAACAAAAATTAATGTACTCTTTTTTATTGTTCGGCTATTGCTCTTCAATTTTTTTATTTATTTTAAATATTTTTCAACTTGTCTTGCAGTACACAACTGATCGTGATGGGTCAGTTATGGGAGTGGTGGTAACGCGTGCTGCAATGCTTGCTCACTGTCGTACCATTACTATGGCCTGTAATTACACAGAGGGAGAAAATATGGTGTGTGTTTTGGATTTTAAAAGAGAAGTTGGACTATGGCACAGTGTGCTTACAAGCGTGTTGAATGGAATGCATGTTGTATTCATACCGTATGCCCTTATGAAGGTCAACCCTGCCTCGTGGATGCAAATGATTACAAAGTATAGAGGTAATTACGTTAAAACATGAAAATGTATTTTAGACTTAACTATAATACATACCTATAAAAAGTAATGAATCACATAAATGAAGCATTAAATATTTACATTTAATGTCTCTCCTGAATGCTCTGGAAAAAGGATATCTGTTGTTCTGTTTCTATGTACTACACTCATATACACTCTTCCTACTGAAACTTGAATCAAAATTTTTGAAGAATTAGAGAAAGTATGTAAACTATTTATATGAATGTAATACCTTATTCTCTTGCAAACATTCTGTAGGAGAATGAGGATGTCATATCATTAGCATCATTTTGTAATCCTTTTAAATTATTACAATCAATCAATTAATTATAAGTATTACTAATTATTAAAATCATTTTGTAATGTTTTTTAACAGCAAGTGTGGCAGTAGTTAAATCTCGAGATCTTCACTGGGGACTTCTTGCTACAAAGGATCACAAAGAAGTCTCCCTTAGTTCTCTCAGATTGTTACTTGTGGCTGATGGTGCCAACCCATGGTCACTTTCATCTTGTGACCAATTTCTGTCTGTGTTTCAAAACAAAGGGTTGAGACCTGATGCAATATGCCCTTGTGCCAGCTCTAGTGAAGCTCTCACTGTGTCTGTGAGAAGGTACTGAAGAATCTCATTTTCTGTTCTTGTTTATTTTGTTCAAAGTATATCTATTTGTTCATGAATAATGAGAAAATATTTTTGTAATAGGACTTACCTAGAAAATGTTTTAATTGTTTTGTAGATGTTAACTTGTAGAGCTTACACATTCATTAAATTGTTGACTGTCATAATTTATTTAATAACAATCAAAATATTGAAATTGTTGTTTTTGATGAGGACAATAATCATTATAAGTAATTTTGTATTTATTTTGGCATGGCTTTAAATGTATTATTCCTTAAAATACTAAATGAACGAAGATTGTATTAATACATGCAAGTGAGAGAAAAAATAGATTTCTGTGATATTATTCATACTGGGTAACAATTTGAAATGGTTACACAAAGTACATTAAGAAGAGTAGAAGATGTGGACTGGATAGTGACTGTTGTGTTGCAGACCTGGCCGTGCTGGAGTGAATGCTACTGGCAGGGGTGTGTTGTCTATGTCAGGTCTCAGTTATGGTGTTGTTCGTGTGGATCAAGAAAATTCCCTCACTTCTCTTACTCTTCAAGACTGTGGTCAAGTTATGCCTGGTTGTAAGTAGTTCAAATTTTTCCTTCAATGTGTCTTGAGGTTTTGCATTCTTAATAAGATAGTTTAACAAGAAGGAAAGTTACATTATTGATAAAATGTTTTTAGATTCTTAACATAGTTAAGGTCTCTGAGCTTACAGAACTTATGAAAAAGACTTTTCTACAAAACAGACAAGCACGTTATTTTCAATTTATTTTAAGATTCTAATGTATTCTAAGTAGCAGAATATATTAATTGGATTGTTGGTGAAGTAGATACCTTTTTATTATGATAAATAAATAAAGATATTGTAGGTACAATATTTTAATTCAGCTTTGACTTCGATCAGTAGGACATCCCCAGAGCTAAAATGTGAAATACAAAATATTATTAACAGGTTGTAGTTTATTGTATACAAGATGTGTAAGGAAATGGATGTACATACCTTGCAGCTTCTGGCGAAACAAAGTTTGCGATTTTTGAGGTGTGTCTTGTTTAAGAGCAAGCGGTCGGCAGCAGGAGGGGGGAGAAGAGGGTGGGGTGTGGGTGAAGGGTCGAAAATGCGGGGTGGCTGGTGGATTGCTTGAGAGACGGTCGGGCGAGCGAAAGGTTTAGTGAGTAGGAAGGGCTGGGGGTGGGTTAGGGGTGTACCTTTTGTGCTATATTTTAGCAAGAGGTGAGGAGAGTTCAGGGATTTGTTGGTTAAGAACATGTCTGTTCTGTTTTTGAGACGTGTTGTATTGATAAGAAGAACCGCCAAATCTCGCGACAGCCCCCACTCTTGTTTTCGGCACCCAGAGCTGCAGGTATGTGATAGTTTGACTTACGGCATCTTGTGTAATACTACACGTGTATAATATATTGTATTTTACATTTTAACTTGGGAATGATCGCTACACGATCGAAATGATCATAAGCTGAATTAAAATATTGATACCTGACAATATCTTTATTTATTTATCATAGCAGAATATAATTGTAAGCTGTTGTATGAAAAGAATATAATGTATGATTGATATTGCTCTCTTTTCTTGCTGCCAAAATTGTTTGCATTTGAGATGTTTTTAAAACATTCTGGGGAAAAAAGTTCCTGAATTCAATTAATCAACAATTCATTGTCTAAAATACATTAGTTCAAATAGATGTATTTTACCTACTTAAGTATTAATGATGAATAAAGAAAAAAAATACTGTATTTACTAATTTAATTCTTCCACATGTTAATGCAATTATTCTTCTATTTTCTGCTCTTAAAAAATGTAAGAGGGGTGTCTAGAGCTCTGTAACACTTAAGTTTTCTCTTGTTAATACCTGGGCATTTGGAGATTGAGTACATCGGCCATCACCCATATGGATTGAATTACCAGGAATTTCTTGTTTGGTATCTTACAAACTCGCAGAATTACGATATATTTTTCATTCTGTGTTTACCATTAGGCTGGTTAAATAGCCAGTAGACTAATTGTTCACCCAGTAAAATGAAAGCTTTGTTATTCTTTGGCATGTGATTTCTTAAATACTCGTTATCTATTCTAGGTGGTATTGTGGTTGTGAAGATGGAAGGAGCTTCCTATCTCTGTAAAACAGATGAAGTTGGAGAGATCTGTGTTAATTCTGGTGCTACTGGTAGTCAGTACTGGGGTTTACAAGGCCTTACTAACAATACCTTCCGTGTTCAACCACTTCAAGGCGATGGAAAACCATTGAGTGAAGCTGAGTATGTACGCAGTGGTCTCCTTGGATTTCTTGGTCCTGTAAGTATGTTGGTGAACGTAGTTTACCATAGTAAAACTTTGTATCTGTTACTGACAAGGTGTCAAGCCAAAACTGAAGTGATGATAAATCATTTCAGTAGTGAAACTAAATCCAAAACCAATGTTTTTGCTTTAAATGAACTGTTGGAATTGTAACGGAATAAATCTTGTTAGACTTTGGATGTATTTCAAGAAGTGACTCATAGTGTAAACAACAGATATCAGAGTTTTATTGGAGGCTTTAGTTAAAGAAAGGACTAAAATTTTACCCCTGAATTATCCATGAATAAAAGCCACGTAAACACAATGCAATACAACACACAGACGCCACATACCACCAATAACTCGAACACTATTAAACGTCTGTTTGTAGCAGTGCGCAGAGCTGCCGTGTTGCTTATTTGTTGAATCAGTAAGCATTTGTAAACCTTCAGGACCTATAAATTATAGAAAGCCTTATAGGTTCCGTAAGTCTAATTGGTTGTTCTAGAAATACTTTTTGCCGCTGTGGACTATTTTATAGAACTAATAAGCTTGTAGATTCCATATCGAATGTTTATGCAACCAGCCTTTAGTCACTTGATAATTAATTCAAAGTAATAATTAGTCTGTAGTAATATTTACATAGTATAAATAAATAGGTAAATATGTTTATAAAGTGTAGTAAATATTTATAAACTATTGGTGCTACAACAGCACCTGCGTTCTTGTTATATTGATAAGTTACATAATATTGCAATTTCTTTTCTATTAACACTTCAGCCATCACTTGGGAAAGAAAAAAAAAGGAAGATGAAAACAACACAAACAACAATCGTATCTGTAATTAGTTGAAAATTTATAAGTTAAAATGAAAATGACCTCTTGCCATTGTGCTCTATTCTTACAAAATATTTAAAGAGGAAATAATATATTTACCAAGACTAGGATTTAAATCTAAGCACATAATCAGGTTTGACTAAGACATGACTAGACAGGCAGGTTTCCCTGATACCAGTAACTGTGTGTTAGAACATCTTACCTAACAAACATATAATGAATTTATTCATGTGGTGATTGTAAGACATTATAATACAAAATTATATAAGTTTGAGAAAAGGATACATGAAATACTTTAATGATCTATATTGAGGAATAGATTTATTTTATTATGCAATTTCCAGCTTCAATATTGAAAGTATATAACAGGTTAAAAAAATAATTGAAGTTTTGTAATTTTCAAGATTTTATTGAATATCATTGGTACACTTTGAGCACATAATTTAAGGTGTTTTTGAGAATTTTCCTTGTTATTCTGTAATTGCTCCAGATTATTAATGGTTTCTTTAATGAAGTATTTTTGGGCTTCTGAAGTCTTTATAAATAAAAAGCAATTGAATATTAATGTTTTTAATACTTCCTGAGGTTAAACTTGCATTTAAAAGAGTGTCAATAGGCCTCTATGTACGTACTGTCAAATAGCATGATTTACTTACTAGAGTATTTCATTGCAATAAAATGAAGTTGTACTTTTTCTCCCTCTTCTTCTTTGTCCTCCTCTCCTCCCTTCTCTTTTTAATCTCCTTGATCAGATTCAAGAATTGTCATCTTAAATTAGATGTATGTTTTTTATAGGGTGGATTGGTGTTTGTTTGTGGTTCTCGAGATGGACTTATGACAGTAACAGGCAGGAAGCACAATGCTGATGATATTATTGCAACAGTCTTGGCAGTAGAACCCATGAAATTCATCTATCGTGGACGTATTGCTGTGTTCAGCATTAGAGTACTAAGAGATGAGAGAATATGTGTAATAGCAGAACAGAGACCTGATTGCAGTGAAGAAGAGGTAAGCTTCAGATAAACATACAGTGCTAGTGAACTACTGAAGATATTGAGATACAATAACATTACACAGTAAGAATTAGTGACAACAGAAAAAAATGAAATAGTTAAAATGACATCTCTGAATAACTTTTACAGTAGTAATTTTACTAGAAGTACACCATATATTTCATGACAATTGACATATTGGTTGATATTTTACAACAAATAAATAACTTACAACAAAAATAATTCATGTTGAAATTAAAACTTTTCATTATAATTTTGTTTCTCGATTTAGAATGAATTACAAAAGAAAATGTAAACTAACTCATAGTTACAAATGGTGATTGAATGTTCATCTAGTTCAACTGATCATCTTGTTGGTCCCAACTGTGACCAGGAAATAAAATGTAAACTAAATCTTAGTTATTATTAGTAGTTATTATAATATTCTCTAATGATGTAAGCTATTATGCTGACTCTAATTGATTACTTAATTTGAAATATTGCTACATTGAAAATTGGCGTAAGAATTTTGCTGAAATCAAAAAACAATTTCTCATTAGATACAATAAAACCTCTTTTGTAAATGAGATTTTGAAGAGGTCCATAGTAGAAGCAAAATTCTGTCAGAACCTTTCATAATTTCTTGCAAATTAACACAATTTTTCTGTTTCAGAGCTTCCAGTGGATGTCTCGTGTGCTTCAAGCAGTAGATTCTATTCATCAAGTAGGCATTTACTGTCTTGCTCTTGTGCCACCAAATTATTTACCCAAGACTCCACTTGGAGGCATTCATTTGTCTGAAACAAAGAGGAGATTTTTAGAGGGAACCCTTCATCCAGCAAATGTACTCTTGTGTCCACATACGTGTGTAACAAATTTGCCAAAGCCTCGCGAAATTCACTCAGGTACTTACCTTTGTCGATAAGTATTTTATTGTAAGCACTGCCTGGTGATAGCATCCTATTATATGCACTATCCTTGTGTTCCTATTCCTTTAAATTGCATGTAATGTTGCTTCATAATTTGGCTCCAAATATATTTTTATATCTGCTAAAAGATGTATTAAGTGTTGTGCTGAAATATGGTGAATAGATTGCAAAATGTTTTGTCTTTATATTTATGACTCTGGGTAAAGTTTGTTTCAATCGAGCAGCAAAACAGAATAATATTGATTTGCAGTAATTTTCTTCTCCACAAATATTTTTAGCTACTTTTCTCATCTGTAAGTAAATCGTATTTTCATTAACTGTTTTGATTTTGTTAATAATCTTGGAGATGGTTACAAACTTTATTGTAGATAACAATTCTTTATTGATAAATAATTGTTTTCTACACCTTGTAATCACTTTTTTAAAAAAAACACTTTTGCCTCATTCATAAGTCTTGTTTTACCAAGACATCTTCAACACTTTGTCAAGATGACCACATCGTTGCCAGGTAGATGAACATTAAATTTATACTTCTGCTTTTTTCTGAGTTATGTACTAATAATTTACTTTGAGAAGACAATAATATATACATGCTGACTGGCAAATTTTAATGCCTTTTCTTTTGCACTCTTTGTTACTATTTCTCTTTTTCAGTTTTGATCTCATAACCGCTAGCATGCTCTCCCCTCAACCCAAGAGAGTGCATTTATTAACAACTGCTCCAAGTCTCCAATATACAATTATTTAATTACCAAAAAATACATGAATTTCTTAGGATAATAATTAAAAATAAGCTTTATTGTGAAAAATATTATACAAAAACTTGCTACTACTTTAAAGAAAAAAAGTACTATTAGCATCTTGTTGAAATTGATAATTTCTAATCTGAATTGTCTTGTTTTTCTTTTCGGGTACAATAAAATTAAATTAGATTAAAATAATGATAGTATTGTGTTCAGGATCTTGGAAAACAGAAAGAATTAAGTCTTCAATAATTATTCGTTCACATAAAACTTTGAATAGGTTGCCTAGGTGTTATAATGTTATGAAGTCAATTGGTTGTGGAGAGGAGGGGAGGTCAAATTTAGAACAAAATTTTCATACACCTATTTGAGACTCATTCAATGTTTTGCTCTATAATGCATTTCTGAAAATTAGAATTTGCTCTGAAATAGACACAGATGAATTGTCATTAATCAGGTTAACAAAAGATTTTTCTTCAAGAAAAATTAATCAAAAATAATTCTAACTGCTTTTAAATTTTCATATATTATGCACCTTTTTAGCATAATTCTGACTTGATCTGGCTTAGGATGTAGTGCCTCTTGCATTTTTCCCTTCTCTCTACTACAGGCTATGGGATCTGTTGAGAAATTGAAAATAAGTAATTTATTGCTTAGTGGCTCAAATAGCTTTGCTGTTTGTCTGTGTGCATGAGATTGTTGAGTGAAGAAATTAATGTCCATGACTAGTTATAGATTTAAAAAAACAAAACAACAACAACAGAAATGTGTAAAGAGAGAAGGAAAAAGAACTTCAAAATATTGAACATTCAACAATTCCATTTTGCTCTCTTCTAAATACTTGGTATTGCAAATGCTTCTCATTTTGATACAATTAAAATTATTCTATTTAATCTTCAGCTCAGTATTTGTGTATAGATGAACACACACACATACTCAGTGGCGAATCCTGAAAATTATTTTAAGTATACCACACCTTAAGGAAGCAATCTCTGCCATAGTTTTCCTTAAAAGTGAAACCTACTCATCATATCGGAATTCTGGAAAATTAATTGTACTTACCGAGTTAACTGGAATATCAGCTCTATTCATCAAGGTTTTTTTTTTCAGAAATAGTTCCAAAGCAGCCTGTGTAAAATGTTCACTAGTTCAGAAGAAGCAAAGATAGTCTTTCATAGCCCATAGTTGATCTGTAGTGAGATTTCACTCTATTCAAGGTAAAAAATGACCGTTCAACTGAAGTTGTGCTTGATGGTACAGTTAAAACTAGACATGCTAATGTGTATACTTCCAACATGATCCACGGTAAATCTCTTATTCATAATTTTATGAATTGACAGAAATCCCCTGAAAATGGTGATCTAAAGACAAGTGTACAACTTTCAATTCAGCATTCAGGCTTATTGAAGTGGAGCTTTGAAAACAAGATGCTTTGTTGACCATTCATGGAATCAAGGAAGGCAATGAAGCTGAAACTTTGAAAATCGGAAAATCTATTTCTTATCTAATTGAGTACATTGTCCAGAATCGCATTGAAAATTCTTCTGAACTTGACTTCACTTGACTTCACTAGTTTTCCTTTTCCTTTTTGCCAAATGCTTTGGAATTCTCTGAGTTCCTCTAAACATTCCATAGTTTGTAGCACTTTAAAATGGCAGTATCCAATATCCATAGATTTGTCTTATAATATAGTGAAAAGATCATCAGTATATCCATACATTACTGAGAAGGTTTTAATGAGGAAGATTCAATTGGCTACATTGTGCTTTCATGAACATTGACAGTTCGCTATCAGCATTGTTTTTTGGACTTGTCAGATGTTCAGAGAATAATATTAAATTTTCTGATTGATCTTGTACAGTGTTCATTAGTAGGCAGTTAAAGTTCTAGAATGTTGATGTGAGTTTGGGTAGCTTTCTGTTCAGTAAAGAAATTGAAGTTTCCATCCTCTTCATTGAATGTGAAAAGAAACTAGGAAGGCTGCAGAGTTTGGACGAAAAGTCTACACTTGTCAATGCATGTTGCTGCCTTCTGTAATACTAAATTCAATATGTGACATTAACAATGCGCAAATAAGGCCTGAGGAAATTACTTTCATTTTAGCCTGTAGACCACCTGTGTGGTCTACAGACATTACGGCTGCAACACCATTGGTCTGAACAACAAGTATTTCGCCTATATTACATTCATTCACGGTTGGGATAACATGGCTATACAGCGCATTCTATCAACACTGACGTCTGTAAAGCTTGTGAACCTTTCTTGAACTTCCCAGATTTGACCACTTAACTCAAATTGGTAGAGAGCTACAAAATATTTTGTTTGAACACTCGTCTAGAAAAATAGCCACAGCATTGCAGAGGCAAGTTTCTTTGTAATTTTTATGTACCATAGCACCCCTACAGCTTTGATTAAATCATTCTGGATAACAGATTGAAGTACTCCTAGAAAGTGTTGTATTTTGCAAATGATTATTTAGGAGTTGGTCATATGTGCTGAATGAATGAAATATTTCTATGTAGTTTCCTCTATTAAACAATGTTTCTGATTCATCACATCCTCTGAAAGCTTGTTCTTGCTTTCCTAAGTGGCAGGCACCATCAGTGTGTCTTCTTAGAGTCAGTCTGTTCTTTCTAACTATTTCATTGTTTTGAAATTTGTAAAGCCTTCTGAGCATTTAGTTGCAAGTCTACTTGAATATTATTGAAATTACACAGTGTAAATCCACAAAATACATGTTTTTTTGTCTTTTCATGCATGCCTAAAGAATTATTAAGGGAAACTATATTGTTGAATCCTTCTGTTGACCAGTCGTTACAATACTTATGACTACTATAAAGAAGACATGGCCAGCAAAAGAGTTTGTTCACTTGAGGACAGCCTTTTACCCATTTGTGTCTAAAATAATTAGGAGTACAGAAGTGTCTGCTGTACTCTTGCTTCCTGTCTTAGCATTTTGCAGTAAAACAAGGTAGTTTTGATACAGGCCTACCATTGTATTTTATTTTGAGCTTTACTGAAAACTCAATACTATGGAATTCAGTCCTTAATAATTGTTTTATAACAATCAAACAAACCAGTAGTTTTTGGATCATTTAGACTTGGCATTTAATAAAAAACGAGAAAAGCAAAACTTACTAACAACCCTTGAAGGACTATTCTCCACAGTATTTTGCAGTGGCTGCAGACAGCCCAGGTGTGCACCTTCCCTTCTCCCCGCTCTTGAAACATGAGGAGCCCAAGGGTACCGCAGTTGATCTGTGATGGCTCCCTTGTGCCAGCATATTCTCTGGACAACATTAAGAACTGTGTGAATCTTCTCCCTCTAATGTACTTTATAGTACAGAAATTTGTGGAAGACTAACTGGCTCCTGGTAGCAAAATAGTGTTATTTTTTCTTATCTGATTTAAAGACCTCCAAAATATCAAAAGGGTTTACCATTTTTGTGAACACATTTATTATACTCTTCGAATTAGTTATTCCACCTGTATATGCAGTGTATCAGAGAATTCGCCACTGAGCATACTTTTTGCAAATGTTATGTTTTGGGTTTCAATCATCTTGCAAGTTCATGTAGTGAGTGCTACTGCTGTTCTGAATGACATAATACTGATGCATTGTGTCTTTGAGTAAGGTGAGATCCATATTACATTGTAGCTGTATGTGATGTGTTCCTGCTAAAATAATGTGTAGATCATAAAATAGTGGAATAAATAGCAAATATTCTCATGATAAAACTCAACTTACGCTAATAAAAGTTTGGATTTGAACTACTTTGCATTTCTCTCTTGTCTTAAGAAAATTAGAGTTTATTAGAGTAAAATTTTGTTTCACACAGCAGTTAATTTCAAGTTGATTAATTATTTTTTATGATTGCTTTTTGTCTGACATATAGTTGATTGTTAATAAAACAATCTTATATTAACAATAAATAGCAATCAAGAGATTGTTGTATATAAAGCTATCCTGAATTAAGATACAATTACAAACGACTTTCTTTAAATATTAATAATATTATTTTAATTTAAATGTTTTAATAAATTCTTTAACAAATAAAATAGATGTGCTTGAGGAACTTACCACAAGAACACAAACAAAAATAATTACAATTTTTTATTATTATTATTATTATTATTATTATTATTATTATTATTATTATTATTATTATTATTCCACTTTTTACATGTATTGTGACTTGTGATTAAATGTACATTTTATCATTGAGCTTAAAAGTATTCAAAATGAGAAAGAAAGCAATTGTTAATAATTCAAAATTAGTTAAATTAATAGTGCTATTTAAATTCTATTTCATAGTGTTTGGTAGACTGAATCCTAAATAAACGTCTTACGCAAACTCACTTTTAACATAATACGAACTTTTCGGTTATGATATATTACTTAAAAAAGTTCTTAAGTATTATCGCCCAAGGGGATGTGTTTGTGAACAATGTTTGCTTCTTGTGCTGAATGTATAGTTGGCACGTGTGGTGTTAGTGCACCAATGTGAATACTTGCATGGTATTGCATGGATAGAGATGAAGCTTTATCAGTTTTTAGTTTTTAAATAAGATTAAAAAATTGTTTTCTTAGATTGATTTAGTATACATGTTTTGTAGTTAAAGTAGAGATTTAATCTATTTATTTATTAATTTCTGAAATGTATTGCTATTTTCTGCACGAACACAATTGAATTGTATTTTATATTAATGACTTAATTAGGGTATTTTTGAATGCACAAAAGTCAGTGAAAAATATTCATTATTATATTTTTTATTCACTAAAGTCTGTGTGTATAATTTGTAAGTGCATGGATCTTATTATTTATTTCATATATCAAAATTTGTTTGTCTAGAAAATCAAAAAAGTAAAGTAAGTTGATTTGAAAATTCAAATTCTTATTTTCAAGGGTAAATAGATAAAAAGATATTATTATACAGCTTTAAAAAAATTTATTTTAAATGTTGCAAATGTATTTAAAATTATGTTATTTACTTGCCACTAATTTATTAATATGATTTGTAGATGTATACTTACATTTTTACCTTGAGAGCTCTTGTGCTTGTATTGTTTTTGTTTTTTCTTCTATTTTTATTTTATTTATTTTTATTTTTTTGGCTATTCTGAAGTAGCTCCAACAACACCTTTTGTAATGTGGCTTCCTAGCTGCTGACTTTGTTACAGATGTTGGCCCTGCCTCTGTGATGGTGGGCAACATTGTACAAGGCAATCGCTTAGCTTCTGCACAAGGCAGGGATATGGGAGTTGTGGATGAGGATTCAGATTCAGCAAGGAAGGTTAGTAGTCACTTTGAATTGAAAAATGATAGTTTTGCTCTGAAAGTGCAGAGAAGATGCACCGTTGTCCCAGAGCTAGATATGGTTTTGTAAATACGTTGCTTTTATTGCAGTACCAGTTCATCTCTGAAATCCTTCGATGGCGTGCGCAAAGCACTGCAGAACATGTCATTTTCACTCTGCTCAACTCTAAGGGCACTGTAGCCACCACTTTATCTTGTGTGCAGCTTCATAAGAAAGCAGAACGTATTGGCAATCTTCTATTAGAAAAAGGAAAAATTAATACGGGGGATCATGTGGCTTTAATCTTCCCACCTGGCATTGATTTGATATGTGCATTTTATGGCTGTCTTTATGTTGGTGAGTATTTTTTTTATGGTCTATAATAATAGTACTTAATGGGTAATTTTGATCAAATGTACAAAATTTTTGCTTTGTGTATGTACTTGCAAAGCTTGAATGTTTAGTTCTAAGAAGGTTTCACACTTGGTTTCTGATTTTTCTTACCATCATTGTGACAAATATTATGGGTCATTTGATAAAGGACAATGAAAACAATGAGTTATAAACACTTCAGTATGTGGATATATGTTTAAATTGCTTTATTAATTTCAAAGTTATGAAGTATTCTGAGTATTTTTATTGCATCATTACTGTAGAGACTTTTTCTTAATACTTTATATTAATTTCATTTTCTTTAAATTCTCTTTTATGATCTGATATTTATAGTTTATTAATAATCATTATTGTTGATACTTTTTAATAATACTATTGTTTTCCAGGAATTCTTAAATTCTGGCTTCAAATATTCTTAAAGTAGCATTTTATCAGCATGTTAGATATTGTAAAAATTAGTGTAGGTTACCCAGTTCACATTACTGATAGTTGTTTATTCCATTATCTCATCTGAATATTAAACAATATATACAAATTATATAAGGTTTGAGAATTTAGAAACAATTATTCATAAATGTCTCCCAACTCCATGTAAAATTAATGTCTCCCTTCCTTTTGCATTTGGTTTATTATTTATCTTTCATTTATTGTTCCATGTTTATTCACTAATGCCTTTTCTTAAAATCAGTTTCTTTGCTCAAGTGTTTTAATTTTGAAACAGCAAGATCATTTGAAATAAGTCATCAAAAGGGCCTGGATTCTTAGGAATTAGCTTATTTTATTCCTCACTAATTAACATCATTATCACTAATTCCACATAATTATCATCGTTATCATATGTGAAGTATTATTTTACCTCGCATATCCATTTTAGTAATTTCTGAATGAAGGATGTAAATCCTCCAGATCCTGAAAATAGCTAAAATGAGGTATTGTAAAACAGAATAAATTGGAATTTTAAATTAAAATAAAAAGTCTGTTAGCTTAAAAAAATTAAGCTCTTCTTTTGGGTTGTTTGGAATTTTATCATTGTCTGGACTCTGCAACTAACATAGCTGACATTACTTTGCTATTAATTAGATTAATACTAATGCCCTGCTAAAAATTAGCCGTCTTTGAAAAGTGATGAAGCATTTTCATGGAAGGAAGTACCAGGGACAGTAGGTGAGAGTTTTCATCAAAGCTTTTGAAAATACAAGATAACTTGGTTGCACAAAGATATCTGTACAATGAAGTTCTTGTAGAAGAAGAAATATCTGGAAAATTACCATGGATTCTGAGAGCAGTGCAATTTATGAAGTTTGCACCATTGACTTAAGTTCCATTGAGTGAATCTTGTCTCATTTTAAATGGTCATTGAGACACGGGAAATCATTCACATATTTTGGGGTTGTGCTTCTTGAAGAAGGTGAATTTTTGGTGTAGAATTCAGGAATAAAAACATTGAATAAAATTAATTAGTAACTTAAATTTGTTATTTATTTGTAATGCAATTATTGTCCAGTCTGATAGTAATGTTGATTAGAACAAATTATAAAATCGTAAAATGCGATAAACGACTTCAAAAGTGCTGAAGCAACATTTATTAATCCTTAAAATACAGGCCCTTGTCATCGCAGAGAATCTTCTGTTCCCTTTGGTAGGGAAGGCAAGGGAGTGGCAAGTGCCAGCTACAGTTGGCATGATGATATTGTTTATGTCAATACATTTGTCTTTTTAACCAATTGAATACTTATCTAATAAATAGCTGATTACCCAGTGTTGCTTGATTGTTTATGTATCACAGTCACAAATTAAGTAGTCCCAAGTAGCTCTGCTTGCATCCCTTGTGTTCCACATGTCTTGCCAGGTCTGTCTACCCATCCTGGCCTGGCCTGCCCATTCAACTTATCCCACTACACCCAACTGTACAGGATCCAATTTCATGTATTAAAATATGGATAATGCAACAGAACTCTTGGTGGAATAACCACCAGGCCTGCTGCACAGGTGTCAGGGCACACCTAAACCTCCTCAATAGTTCCTGATGATAATGATGGTGGTGATGTGAACATGCTAAAAATTGAGAAACAGAATCCAAGATAGACCATAGGCAGAATTATCCTCAAAGATTTATGCAGCATAAAGTGCATCAATATTTCTGTATATGTAAAAAATGTAATATGTAGTAAATATTTTGTTACTTTTTAGGTGCTGTCCCAGTCACTATTCGTCCTCCACATCCTCAAAATTTGCAAACAACTCTTCCAACTGTTCGTATGATTGTGGATGTAAGCAAGTCTGTGCTTGTTTTGTCTAATCAGAATGTGATAAAGCTTCTCAAATCAAAGGTGAAGATATTCATTTTTTTATATTACATTCATATGCTAAAATCTATATTTGTTGCTTATACTTGGTGTTTCTTTTTTAATTCTCTCTATAGGAAGCTAGTAATGTTGTTGATATTAAATCTTGGCCAGTGACTCTAGACACTGATGACATGCCTAAGAAGAAATTACCTGTAATGTACAGAGCCCCAACAGCAGAGATGCTTGCGTACCTTGACTTCAGGTATTGGATTACTTTGCATTCATTGGTGATTGTTCTTTTCTCATTATTTTAGAAAAAACTTAAATTTACTCTTCATTTTTCCTTTGTAGTGTTTCAACAACTGGTATGCTTGCTGGTATCAAGATGTCGCATGCAGCCGTTACCTCACTATGTAGGTCAATGAAACTTGCTTGTGAGCTTTATCCATCACGCCACATAGCATTGTGTCTTGACCCTTATTGTGGCCTTGGATTTGCCCTCTGGTGTTTAAGCAGGTTAGTTCAATATGTGAAATACCATGTTACCATAAACATTTTAATTAGACTTCCCCATTGTAATATACTTTGTTTAGAAAAGAAAATTGCTACATTGAATCCTTGTATTTTAGTATATATTCAGGCCATCATTCCATTCTCATCCCTCCATCAGAAGTAGAAGTGAATCCAGCTTTATGGCTTACTGCAGTTAGCCAATACAGAGTTCGAGACACATTCTGTTCATATGGTAAGAGCATTTATGTACCTACTTACATTCTCTGCCCTGTTTAGGTGTAGTGCAATTATCACAATGCTATTATTGTTCCTTATTTGATGATTTAGTACTGAATCTACTGCAGTAAAGTGTATGATATTCACTCTTGTATGTTCTGTTAGTGGAACAATCATAAGTTTAAGGAAGCCGCCTTGAAGCCATATAGGTAGTGTAATGGGATGATATCACGATGGATCATTTGCATTCATGCAAGGGGTATTACAAAGTAAGCAGAATGACACTGTTTATTATGAAGAGCAGTTGAATGCAAGCAGCAAATGAAAAAAATATTAGTTTCAGCAACAGATGAACATGAAATTATACTAAAAAATAGGCAGATCAATTCATGAAATCTCTAAGACCTTTTATCCTCTGCTTAAGGGACCCAAATGTTTTGTTCAGAAGGAGACTATCTTGAGGATGTGGGACAAACTTATTTGACAGCAATAGTCTGAACTGAAGATTAAAGAAGTAGCAACATTGATGTATGCTCCTAGTCAGTAGATCAAGTAGATGATCTTGCAGTAGTAGTAAGAGTTGGCTGTGGAATGTCTCGAAAATCTGTTTGATGACCTGAAATATTTTGCATGTTACTTGACACAATGTTCTGTGCATCTAAATACACACTAAATAATCTTGAGATTGCAGTGAGATCAACACTGTAATCTCAAGACCATTTGCAGCATCTTGATTAGTAGAGCCAATGACAACGGAACTTTCCTCAATTGGATCATAACAAGAGATGAAACATGGAGTTTTCTCTACAATCCTCAAGTGAAGCAATAATATGCCTCCAGGGAATTG
>BOPP01000064.1:3287592-3306488 GCA_017312745.1 Gryllus bimaculatus
CAGTCGATTTGGGCACACGCTAGGAATGTATCGGTACTCGCACTTGTGATCGTTGTGTAAATGATTGTTGAGTCGTCTCTCTTTGCCAACAATATTATTTATTAATAGCAAAGCACCTTTTTGATGTGCTTGCCATTCATCTTTCAGTTGATGTCTGGCTGTATGGAAGCCACAGAAACGACTACTCAGCTTGCGTGTTTGTAGGATCTTGCCACAGATCATTAGAACAGAGGGGAAAGAGAGGTTAGTGGTGGGTGAGAGGGTGGGGCGTTCAGGGTTCAGGTGAGGTGAGCCCAGGAAAGTGGAGCTTGCAGGTTATGTGGATGCTAGCAGTAATTTTGGGGGCAGCTGGGGAAGGCCAGATAAAGGGCAGACCAAGAGTACGAGGAAATCTGGAGATAGATTAATTTCTTCCTTGCCTTTCTGGTTTGCTGATGGTGACTGGGCGCTTTAGGTGGGCTGAAAAGGTCAAGCTGGTATAGTGCACTGCAGGTGTCTGAGTGGGATGTGTGCGCTAGGGTGGTCGAGGGAGCCTGTTGGTGGGCAGGATTTTAACGCGTTAAGGCTTACGTAGGCTTAAGCCGAGTTCGTGGAAGACGGGAATTCTATTTCGCTTGGCTGCTGCTGATCAATACGCAGAGTTGTTCCGCAGTGAGCAGGGAACGCAAATAGAATGTGCCAAAGAACGCATGGCTTTGCATCTTTTCTTCCTCTTCTTGGGTCATATGCCCGATAATCTTAGCTTCCAAATACTTAACTGTTACATGTGGTAATTTCACCTACCAAGCGGGGCGCATTGTTGAAGAGGACGCCAGTCATGAGAGTCTTAGGATGTTTGGTCTCAGTGGGGGGTAATGCCCTGCTGGGATGAGAAGACAGGAGACTGACCATCCGATCTCGTCGCTCTAAGCTCAGAGATCTCGCGAACGGCACGACGGAAGGATAAAGAGAGAGGAAGATGGTGCTTGTGTGTGATCGTAAACCAGTGGTTTCTAGCGCAGCGAAGTCCACTAGTACAAGTAGCCCATAATGAGCGGAGATGGCCCGGAGCTAGGATTTGTGACTCTGCAAATCAACTGAATAATAAAAACGGAAGCCACTCCATTTCGGTGTTGGTGTGTATCCAATGTGGGAGCACACGTAAGCTTTTCGTCCTCCTCGGCGATGGTCCTATGTTACTCTGAGAGCTCAGGTATTAACCATCGCGCCAGTAGCATTAGAAGACATCCGCTAACTTTATGGTAACAAAGCTCACAAACAAATTCATAATGTTTGGAATGAAAATAGCTCGTGATTTTGAATTCAGGGTGTTCTGAAAGTCTACACTCACAGGAGGCTCGCACGCTATGACAAGGCGTTAAAGAGAGTAGTCGAGTTGGGCCTACGACTAGGGCGGTGCTCCGCAACTGGGTTGGGGAGGAAGTACTGGGTTGGAGGTCCTAAATTCCAGCTAGTCAGGTCGTAGTCCTTACCATTCGCAGCGGAGGGGATCGATTAACCGGCCTAAATGGCGGCGGGCTAAAAATCATGTGCACTGTGATATTTGTGGGAACAGTAGTCTTAGGCCGTTTTGCGCGCGTGCTGACGGAAATCACTAATGAATGAAATGGAATCGTCCTAGACTGGCCTTCCATTGCTGACAGAGGGGGCGGCTGAAGAGGATCTTAGCATCGTGTGTGAAGTCGGCTTGTGGATCGTACGTACTGGTTGCGGAATAATAAATACTCGCAGTGGGCCACTTGTGATGGTGTTTAGTGGTGTTTGTTGCATGGTTCATTTTATATATTTTAGGACAGGCATAAAAATTAAGTGTTCTACTTGGTCTTTATAAATTTAATTAACATTTTATTTTTGTCCATATGAGGTTCAGATATGTACAATCAAGGTCACAACGCAGTGGTTATTTCCACTATCTATGGTGATGAAAATGGACTATGCTGACCATTTCTGCCTCTGGGGCCCGCCTGGTGACCTGGCAACCAACTAGTGAGACATAATGCTCGCACAGGATAGCTTGGGTTTTCCCTTCGCGAATCGGAAGGTTCAGGGCAGCAACAGTTGTTATTCTCAGTGATACAGTCGTCATTGGCCTCCGGACAAGGCGGGAGGTGAGGACCTCGAGAGTTCTGGGCCTCTGCCCGCCCTCAACTGATGGCTACTTCCAGGTGCAGGTGTCAGATTTCCTCCTTGCTTGGCTCGGGGTGCTGTGTTTGCGGGAGGCCTTGCTGGGTGGAAGCGCATGCAGCCAACCATGCTGGACAGCCACATCTTAGTCACGATGTATCTGTGATAATGTCCGGCAATATCTAACACATTCTATACCTAGAAAGTTGATGTTTAGGAGCAGATGGTGAAGCAGATTCATGTTTTAATCATTTTTTTTGGGGGTTGATTTTATCTCTCATCTTTAATATCAAAAGGTTTAATATTTTCATAACGTTTTTTGATGCCATCTTTTTTGTTAGTGAAAGTTATCAAATTTTGAAATCATTCAGAATTTTAAATGGCATCATATCTCAAATGTTGAATTTTGAATGCAGAATTCTCATTTTAGAGGTCCCATAGTTTCTGAAAAAAGTGATGGCCAGATTTATTTTTCCTCAATTGTATAATTTGTCCATCCATCCATCGCATGTCCCATTTGAACAATACTAACATTAGTTCAGGATTTTCTCAAAATGGATACAGCACATCATCTAGCTAACTCAAGACCTTATGAATTTCAAAACGGACCCCTAGCTTTGGTGCTGTACAGAAGCTCCCTAAAACATTTTTAAAAACTTTTCTCCAAAGATAGCTTTCTTTTCAGATACTAATAGCAGTACTAATTAGTCTATTTCTTCCATCTTTCTTAATGCAATCTATTCTTCAATTTTATTTCCTATCTTAAAAGTAATTTCATGTTCGGAGTTATCTTTCTTTTTTCAAATGTGAGTGGTTGTCCGATGCCATTTAAAGACAATTCGTGAACGCAGGTTTTCCCAATTATGCCTAAGAAACGATTGTTCTGAACAACCCATAGCTCTTTTGAACTTCTTTGTTTGAATAGCAGCTAATGCACTCAGAGGATCATTTGTGATCATCTAACACCATTCATTGTGTTTTAAACAACTTCTATTTGTTCTTTTTCAAAAACTTACACCTATACATTGTTTTAAAATATATCACAACATTGTTAATATGCATCCTTATAGGAGTTTATTTTTATAATTTAAGTTCATTTGTGGTTACCAAATATGGAAGGATTGTTAGAGGGAAGTATTTAACTGTGGATGTATTTAGCAGCAAATGTCCTTCAAAATGATTTCCTGAAATGTTTCGCGTTTGAAATTTTCAAAAGTTTCTACGGTAAGAAAGATGAAATCTCAAGGCATTGGGTGTATCTTAAGCAAAATTTCTATGGCATATTCTGAAAACTTGGACTCCAAAATTCATCTCCAAAAATGCTCTGTACAGAAGGCAAGTAACTTTTTTGCGCTCGGCTTTCTATGACTCCTGACAGGAAGTCCTGCATCTGTATAAACTATATTTGTCATAAATTTGGAGATTTCCTTTAAATATTCTAGTTACTCCCATTTATTACTTGCCCCAAGAATTGTTGCATTGTGTCTTGGTAAAAAATAATTTATGTAATCTGTGTTCTTTATCCAATTAGTTTTATTGGTGCTATCTGACAATAAAATCAAAAGAAAATACATATATTAGATTATATTGTTGCTCTGTCTTGCCTTATGGAATTTCTGTTTTTCTGGAGATACCGGCAAATACTTTCGGGCTATTTCTTGAATGTTTCATATGGGACATTTTATTTATTGTAACCTCTCTGGCTTCTGCCACAGATGCCACATGTCTGGTCATTTTTGATGAGGGGTCCCTCCTTTGTTATAGTCAGCCCTTGAACCCTCAGATTTATGAAGTCTAGCGCCTTGTACCGAGCGTCTGGGAATGGCTGTCGCCGTCCTTTTTGTTCTTTTGGGCAACACATACAGTCAAAGAATGTAGTTGGTTGCCTGCCCTGGGCACACACTTAGCTGAATGTCCTTGTTTTCATCAAGATGGGCTAGTTTTTTTGTGCATGTCTTATAATGTAATTATTTGTGTGTAACAAGGAGATGTTGTAATCCTCACCGTACTTTTGAAGATTTTTGCAATTGGTTTGTCTGCTCTTCTCTTTCTGTGCTCATTTTATTTTGTGTATGTAAAGTGTTAAGAAGCGCAATGTAAGTTTTAGAATAAATTGTTATTATTTTTTTGCCATGTTAGAAATTGTCGACCTGTTGTTGTAGATTAAACCCAGTCATTGCTGCCATTACACTTTAATGTTCAACATTAGTCTTTCTGCATTTCTTTAAAGTATCTCAGATTTTACTTCATCGCAGAGCAATTTATTTCTCAGTAAAAGAGTTGAGTGGACTAGTGCAACCATAAGAAATGGTAAATCTTGTACATATAGTGATATAAAAAACGAAGGAAGTGCGCAGGAATTCCAGATTTTCACAACTTGCTAAATGTCATAGCTGGTTCTGAAGACAAATAAGTTATTACTGGGGATAATTTCCACTATTAGAAAAGTTTGTTTAACAGAGCATTTTAACATCTAAGCAAATGTGATACAAAAATAAAATCTTTTAAGTACATGAACAAAGTTCATAAATTAGCAATACAGATTTTGGAACATGGGGATAAAACGTCATTTCCATTATAATTTCACTGGGTAGGGAAAATGCATTTATAAAGTCGAAGTAAAATAGATCAGTTTAAAAATAAAAAGGTTTTACTAATGACAAGTTTTCGGGGTCAGGCACATGTTGGTCATGCATTTTTGATTTCTTGTCAATTCACCAGTTTTGTGTAGCTTAATTATGAGTATTGGTAATGCAATAAATTCACATAACGCAGAATTGTACATTTGGTTTTTCTATGTAACATTGTCCTTGGTTAGTGAACTCTTTTAAAGGGACGAATGCGGATCTCCTTTTTCATTGACATTTCCTGATTTTTTTACCGAGAATTGCCAAAGGATGCAATTGTTTTTTGGCGATTTCTATATCTCAATTTATTGAAAGTTATAAGGTTTTTTTAATAAATGCCCATGAAAGTCAGATCTTGAAACATGAGATCGATAGTTCTAATCTCTCTCTCTGTTCTCTCTCTGCCTGGCCTAATCTCTTCGTCCCCTGCTCGTCTTTCCCTCTCGGTCGTCCCTCTCTCTCTTCCCTGCTCTCTCTCTCTCGTCGCTCTCCCCTCTCTCTCTGCCCCTCTCTCTCCGTCTCTCTCTCCCTCTCCTCCTCTCTCTCTCTTCCGTCCTCTCTCTTCTCCTCTCTCTGCACTGTCCGGGCTCTCTCTCTCGCCTTCTCTCCCTCCTCCTCTCTCCTGCGTCCTTCTCCTCCCGCTCTTCTCGTCCTCTGCTTCTTCACCGTCTCTCTCTCCTCTCTCGTTTCTCCTTTCTCGTCTCTGCTCTCTCCTCGGTCTTCTCTCTCCTCTCTCTCTCTCTCCTGCTCTCTCTCTCCTCTCTCTCGGGTTCTCGCTCTTGAGTCCGCCTCTCCTCGCGATGTTCCGTGGTCCTCTCTGCATTCCTTTCTCTCCGTTCGCAGCTGCTCTCTTCTGTCATGCTCTCTCTCTCCGGGCTCGTTCGTGTCCTCGTCTCTCGTCTCTCTCTCCTCTCTCTCCCTCTTATCCTCCTCGTCTTCTCTGCCTCTCTCTGTCGCTCTTCGTCTCTCGTTCTCGCCTCTTCCTCACTCTCTCTCCTCTCCTCTCTCTCGGCTCTCTCATTCGATCCTGCTCCACTCGTGTGCGTCTCGGGATCAGCGTGCCTCTCTATCTCCTGCTCCTCTCCGTCTGCTCCTTCTCTCCTCGCTCACTTCTCTCCTCTCCTCCTCTCTTCTCCTCTCTCTCTCTCTCTGCTCTCTCCTCTCTCTTCTCTCCCTCTTCTCTTCTCTCTTCTTTCTCTCTCTCCTCTCGCTCTCTTCTCATCATTCTTCCTCTCTCTCTTCCCCTAGCTCCGTCCTGCTCTGACTCTCTCTCTCTTCTCCTCTCTCTCTCTCCTCTCTCTCTCTCTCCTCTCTCTCTCCTCTCTCTCTTCTCGCTCTCTCTCTCTCTCTCCTCTCTCTCTTCCTTCGTTCTCTTCTCCTCGTGCTTCTTCTGCTTCCTCTTTCTTCCTCTCCTCTTCCTCTCTCTCTCCCTCTCTCTCTCTCCTCCTCTCTCCTCTCTCCTTCTTCTTCCTCTCTCTCTCTCCCCTCCTCTCTCTCTCTTCTCCTCTCTCTCTCTCTCGTCTCTCTCTCCTCTCTTCCTCCTCTCTCTCTCTCTCTCTCTCCTCTCCTCTCTCTCCTCTCTCCTCTCCTCTTCTCTTCTCCTGTATCTCTCCCTCTCTCCTGCTCTCTCTCTCTGCCTCGTTCCTCTCTCCTCTCTTCCTCTCTCTGTCTGCTCTCCGTGCCTCTCTCTCTTCTCTTCCTCCTCTCTTCTCTCCTCTCGCTCGTCGTCTGCTCTTCTCTCTCTCCTCTCTCTCCCTTCTCCCCTGCCTTCTCTCTCCCTGCTCTCGCTCGGTCGGCTCTCTCTCTTCGCTCTCTCTCCTCCTCCTCTCTCTCTCTCCTCTCTGCTCTTCTCCTCTATCTCTCTCTCTCTCCTCTTATCTAAACTATTTTAGGAATAAATTTTAATAAGATAATTTTTGTTCATACACAAAGCAATGAGGAAATTGTTATTTATAACATACTTAAGAAGCTTCTCTGCTATTAGTGATGCATGCATTTTTATTTTACATTTAGCTCTGGGGTCTCATTGATGCTATGATTTAGAAATTTTCAAGTTGTATCAATTTACCATCAAAATTATTGGTATTGATTAGAGATGCAGAGAGGATTTGATAGAGTTGGCATGCTCCTGGGCAAAATATGAACGGTAACTCAATATCATTAGAGACATTTTCCTCTTTCTTAGTGTTTATTTTACAAGTTTTCAAATCGGATCATCTTTAAATTTCTTTTCATGATAGGGTTGGAATCAGCGGTGGATCCAGCCAATCATGGGGGGGGGGGGATCATAAATTTGAAAAAAATATATATATTACATCGGTATATTTTTTTGTATCATGAATATTTACACATACCAATATTATTGTTTAAAAATACATAATTTTAAATAAATATTTAAGTCAACTTTTCCAAATAAAGAATTGAACAAACCTAAATCTCTGGCTTTTGGAGGTCTTGCCCCCCATGGGCCCCCACCACCTCCTCCCCCATGATCCGCCACTGGTTGGAATGTGTTGTTCAGCACTGTTTATGGCTCAGCAGTAGGTAGCATGTGCACATCTGCAACTGCTCCTCTTTGTTGGGAATACTGCTAGTCTGTTTTGGGATACATTCTAAGACTTTCTATTTTGGCCTACATCTAATTGTGTTCTATTATTTTTATTATTGTTATTATTATTGTTGTTGTTATTGTTATTATTATTCTTATCATTATTATTATTATTATTATTATTATTATTATTATTATTATTATTATACTATTAAATTCATGATCAAATTATTCAAACAACTTACGAATTTTTCCTTTCTTTAAGGAATAGGTGAGATATTTCATCTGAGGTGTGCGACTCATTATTTTTTCCTTTTCAGAATTGCATGATGCTGTATTTGTGGTTGGAGCTCTGGATGAAACTATTATGTTGCGAGGAATGCGCTACCATCCTATTGATATTGAAAACAGTGTGATGCGCTGTCATAAGAAAATTGCTGAATGGTAAGATGTACTACATATTATTAACTTGCTTTTCAGGTAGTAATGCTGAAAATATGTATGTGTAAATTGCAGAACTTTAGATTACAAAAGTATTCAGTCAAGTACCTGCTTAAAAGAGACACTTTTGATATAAATGTAGTGGTTTTCTAAAAGGGGTCTTTGCTAATCTTTTAGAAGAAGATGAAAATCCAAGGAAGATGTTCTCTTTCTACATCATTATTCTGTTTTGTTGCAGCGCTGTGTTCACATGGACCAACCTTCTGGTTGTGGTGGTGGAGCTGGATGGAAATGAAAACGAAGCCTTGGATCTAGTGCCCCTGGTCACCAACACTGTTCTAGAAGAACATCATTTGATTGTTGGAGTGGTGGTAGTTGTGGACCCTGGAGTAGTGCCCATCAACTCGAGAGGAGAGAAGCAAAGGATGCATTTGAGGGATGGCTTCCTGGCGGACCAATTGGATCCCATTTATGTGGCCTACAATATGTGAAAAAAGTAGCAAAAGGACATAGATGGCTCACAATTTTGTTTCAAGCTGGATGCACAAAAAAAAGGAATTTGTTTCCTGACATACCAGCTCTGTTATAGTGAGGAAATAAGAAGGGCTTGAGGCATCTTCAGCAAGGCCTAGGAGTCACTCAAGTATTATTGTTAACTTCAGTTACAAATTTACAAAGTGGCTAGCGTGTTGTTATACTTTTGTTATCATGCTGATTATGCTTTTTAAGAATGTAATTTATCTTTGCCCTTGTTTGTTAATCGTTTTGCCATTTCTTGAAATCATTTATAGTATTTCCTCTTCTTATTGTTTTGTTGATGCAATCATGGCTAGCTAGTCAGTGAATTGTGAAAGATTCACAGTGAAATATCTTTAGATTTATACAATGAATGTGAGAAATAAAAAGGAACATGAGTGTTAGACATAGAGACAAATCTGTGAAATCAATAGTGTTGTGACATGTTTCTTCTGAGCTGCTGGATCTTTTAAAATGAGACGCGGAAAAGATGATAAAGTTTGGAGCCAGAATGCAATGAAGTGTCCAAAGTGCAAGTATGAACATAGACTGTATGCTGAGAAGTGTAAAAGTGTGTGTGATTGATTAACTGGAGTTCGGTTGTATCAAGTCTACTAGTGCAGCATTCATAATCTATTAATCATACTTTGTAATTAAGTTTTGACATTCACAAAAGTTTATATATAATATAAAAATTATTACTAAGCATTTCGCTTAACCATACATGCATAGCGTTGTAATGTTGGAATTTAGAAGAAATAAGAATTTTTCTGAAGTGTTTTAGAAAGAGGTGCTGTTTTTGGTTGGTCTTAAGTGAAGATGCACCAGAAAAAGAAATATATCTTGTATTTACTATTCTGTTCTCTTGACTTCACTCAGTTTCATGTTTTATATTTTTTCATATTCTTAAAATAGGACAAACCTCAAAAAACAATTTATTGATTTTATATTGAATAGGTTATATTACAGTTTGACACATCACTAAATGATATTATAAATTACTATTTGCAATATTTGAAATTGAGATATTTTGATTTACTATTTTTATGGTCTATTTTTAGATGTGTGTTAATTTCATCATGGCATTAAAACATTGAACAACTCTAGTCTCCTTTATTAGCGCACATTATGTATGTGATGATTTGTTCATTGTTCTTGCATGCCTCTGCTGAGCATGTAAGTTCATTAGAATCTCTGTGGTCACCATTCTTGAATGAAGAATGGTATTATATGAACAAAGACAATTAACAAAACATTGCAGACATATGTAAGATGTATTATTAAGAAAAGACATATTTCTTTGTCTTGTTTTAGAAGAAAAATTGGAGTATGAGGTATCTTTCTTTTATGATGATTGTTAACTTAAAAGAAATACTACCCATGTATTCAATCACTATACCGAGGAATCTTTATTTAACAGGGTTGAATGTGTATATCTCACTAGTGCCAACTAACAGTTCTCTGTGACACAGCAGTATGGTGGGTTGTGTGATGGTGAAACGTGACTGTTTTACCTTAAATACATGTGATGCCATAAAGAGCTGTTTATAATATGACTGGATTCAGGCAAACATTGGGAATTTAGGGTGGGCATCATAGCCATTTTCTGCTGGGGAAAAGATGTCCATATATCTTCACAAATGCAGAAGTGTAATGACCAAAGTCTTTCATTATTCAAGAGTGAAATATTGAAAGAAGATATTTCTTGGAGTATTCAGGAGGATTTTAGCTTTATTTCACATGCTAAACATTTGATGTATAGTAAATGAAAGCAGTTAAATATTTTATCATTATCCTTCAAATTCATTTCATTTTAAGGCTAAGAGTGTGCATTCTTTGCTTAGTACAGGGTGGTTTCATTAAAATGAGTTGTAGAAATTTCAGTGTTCATTACGAACATAATTGATTTTGTGATATGTTCTACAATCATGTTAATAATTTTTGCATTTATGTGATTTGTTTTGAAATACTTTGACCTATGGCAGATAAGAGACAGATACATTCTGAGGTGGAAACAAATTTCATTGCAGTGTGATATTTATAATGACAGGGCTGGGAAGTACTTAACACACCATGTGGAGTAAGGTCTGCTGGATGTTTTTAATAAACATTTTGTATATTTTGTATTGTTTTAAAGACATGTAAACAAATTTCCAATGATAACACTAGAATGTAGATAATGAACTTTTGTCTGTGTAGTCTTGTAAGAAAAAATTGAAGTCTTGGTGAGAATATCTTGCTAATCAGAAATTATTTGCACATGCTTGCATTATTTCTAATATTTCAATATTTTTATACTAAAGTTTTGAAATGACCCCTTACTTCATGTGGTAGTGTGACTAGAAACTTTTATAAGAACTTGTGATGAGTGTCTCTGTGTAATATTTCTTGTTATTATTTTCATTATTATTTCTCAGCCCTGATTTCAAATTTTTTAAAAATTGAATGGTGTTTTGTCTTGCAGATACCTAAAATAATCCACATTTTGTACTATACAATAAGTTCCGATTAATAGATTATTTTCTTGTTCGTTTACCTGTTAATAATAAGACCACCTGCATTTTATGCTATGAATTCAAACTATACCTCCTAATTTAAAACAAAAGAAACTTCGGTATAATAAAATGGTGTCTGTTATAGAATTCCTCCTGCTTTTTCATATTTCTCAAGTAGGAACTTCCACATTATTCATGCTATGTAACCATGTTTTCATAACTTCCTCAAAATACTTCTAAAATACAACTAATGTATCAAAACAACCATGTGAATATTGATTGCGAGAGAAGTCAATGAGTGATAGTGTAAAATTTCCTTTCTTGTGTTTAGAATAAATGTTCTGTAAATTTTGCAAATTTATATTCTACTGTTCTATCCTATTTCTCTTTTACAATGAAATGTGACAAATTTAAGAAGTTTTTGTTGGGAACAAGTTCTCTTTCATGTATTTATGGCATACATTAGTATGTAAATATGAAGTTTTCCCAAATATCTCCTTTAAAACGTACGAGGTCATCTCACATTTACAGATTAAGCCCAGACAGTTGGGATTTGTTTTAACAGTCCTTCCTTCTGTATCAAGAAACTAATGCTGATGTTACAGAATGCTGAAAAAGTGAAAAATATTTATATCATGCATATTTCTAATTATATTTGCAGAGATTTTCTTGGCATGAACCAAAGTATTGCTGGGTGATTTAGACCAATATTTTTTAATGAACTGATAAAGAGAGAATTTAAAACTTATGGTATTGAAGCAAGTGAAACACAACATGAAAATGAAGCAGTGCGGAGATTTTTTAAATGTTTGACGAGTCCATCAGGGCTCTCGGTTTCGAACACCTGGCCATGCCATGCATTTGCCTGGTGGATGCCATTCTGAACTTTGCAAGAAATGCACTTTGCAAAAAAAAAAAAAAAAAAAAAAAAAAAAAAAANNNNATAACACAAATTCAAACAATGCAATTTTAAACTTTAAGGTTGTTCAATAATCAGAGGACTTGGAAATGCACATCAGGAAGAAAATGTGGCTCATGGAAGTGAATGTTTTTAGGTAGCGCCAGCTGAAAGACTAGGAATACAAATTCCAAGTGCAAAACTATCAGGGAGGAGGTTAAAAATCAGGGGTAACCATTTTGGTTAATTAGTAGGAATTAATTAAATATTTAAGAAATTCTGAGACCTCTTTAATATCAGGGGATCATCTATCAAATTCGGTAAATATGGTCTTTACTTACATTCAATTAGACTTGAAAAATAAGGCATCAAGACAAAATTTAAATTGTCTTTTACAGTATTACTCATATTAGTTTTTTCAATCTTATATTTGTAACAAGTGTTGGGTATGTTACCATAACACACTTGGCAAATACCTACTACAATATGTATTTAATTAGAATTTTCTTGTGTGTACCTTTGATAAAAATATATCTTTTTTATCAAAGTGTTGATATAAGCTAAATTTCATAATTAGTCATATTTTACACAATAAAATAATATCGAGGCTTTGTGAGTTTGAAACGGATATTTTGATTTTTGAAGGTACTATACATGAAGCCTAAATATTTTTCAAATGTTCTTAAAAATGGCACCGAATTTTTTCTTTTAATTTTGTTCTTGGCTTCCGTAAAGGGCACTTGAGAGAGTGGTGCACATCTCATTTTCACTGAAATCTCTGATTTTTTAAAATTACAAATGTGCAATTTTTTGCTGTCATCCTAAAATACGGACATCTTGAAATAAGGTCGTGTACATTTTACTAAAACATGAGTAGTTTTCAAGTAATTTTGCATAAGATAGTAGCAATTTTTATTTTTAAACTCTTTGTTTTTTTTTCCTTGGATGTATCAGAGGATGGTAAAAACAATGGTGATCATCTCATTTCAAACAACTCTTTCTATTTTCAAAAATTGCAAAAAGTTAATATTTCAAAATTACAATATTGAAAATGGAGCTTTTTGCCTTGTTTGAACTAGAGCTACATCAGCACATACTTTTTCGCGTTATTGAAAACGGGTATGTAATATTGAAGTATTGCATTTTCTGCACTACCAACACCTCAGCCAATACTTGAAAACATCCAATTCAAAACAAAGCGCCTATATGCATTCATGTCTGCATTCACTTCAGTAGTCGGGAGCAGCAATCATTTCACACTTTGACCAATGAAGCAAACAGGAATACATTTGACTGATACAGTATTCGGAGCAAATTATACAGAAGGGAGCAACGTACTGTTGCCAGTGCAGCATTGTCAAAACTATGTGCATTCGCGTGGCGAGTAATAACAATGCTTTGCAAAAATGCTTATTTCAATCTGTATTCGGGTTACAACTTTTTTATCAGTTAGTTGTAGTACATCATACACAGTTGATAAATATCTCTAATACTAAAAAACTAATTAAATTACTAATATTCTAGAATTTTTAATATTAATTTAATGTTATTTTTATATATAGACACTGCCTGAAATGAAGCATAGGAAAATAAAACTTTAATTTAATATGTTCATTACTTCAACTACGAAGTGAAGTACCCCCAAAAAATACTTTCAATGAAAGTAAAGTCTCTGTTCTTCAAGATTGTAGAAACACTTTGGCCCTTACTGGCCTAATTTTTTAATAAAAGAAGTTTCAATTTGTACAAGCTCTTATGGAAAAACTTTTATGGATATAGTGTTCTTTAAGTTTTTGAAGAAGTTATGTCCTCATTGTTCCTTTTTCTTTCATTCAATACACAGTAATTTTTTGAGGCATCCAATGATAATAAATGGCATAGAACATACCTCACCAGGCATTCTGAGGAGTAATTTATGAAAAAACTGCTGTGAAATTCATTGTGAACAGAAGTACTGGCTCATACTTTTACATATAGTGTAATTGTAGTTCTATTTACTCATTTCTAGACCATGGAACTTCATGCATTTATTTATTTTTACTGATTGCACATATCAAAATAATATGTGTATGACTTTACCTACCACCAAGAATAAAACAAAAGTAGCCCGTTTTTATTTTGCATATTTCTGGGATTTCTTCATTAACTGCATATTTTTATTAATGTGGCATATTTAAGAGCATATACACTAGGATTATGCGTAGAAGTGGGCTGAAGTGACACATTTTCGTTGCTTTGTAACTTTCTTGTTTATTATAATGTTTTTAAATATTTTTTTTATTATACCCGTTTTGTACTACAGTGTAAAATTAAGATTCATATAAATAAATGTTTTTTGTTGCTTACTATATTTTTGTTTAACACTTATTCTGAGTTTTAAGCATGTATATTGGCTATTTTATGTGCATAATTGCATGAATAATTTTAACTTTTTTTTTTTTCTCCATGATGTTCCGGGGTCTACTTGTGACAAGTAGTAGAGCATTTGGAGCGAAAACTAAATATTTTGAAACAAATATGCACACAAATTTGACAATTATAACTCCTTTTCATACAGCCAAATCATAACAATGAAACGCAATTCACAGGAATTCGCAAGCGCGTCATTGTTGATAGTTCCCTGAAAGCTGGCAATTTTTATTTCGTATATTTCAAATAGGCTTTAAATAATTTCTAAAATATCAATGTGTAAATGTATATCGAGGTCGAATGTAAGAAACGAACAAAGCAATATTAAATAATATACAAATCCTGACTCACCAAGCATCCAACTGTGTAGAATCGTGAATGTGTTTTCAAAATCTAAAAGCTTTGACTCGAGCCATATGGACAAGGGTTTCTTCAATTTGGAAATAATCATGGTTAGGCGCTAGTGGTATTCATAATCGAACTTCTTTCTAATATAAAAAAACAACACATTTTGGGTATCAGGGGACCCAAAAACGTGTATTTCCATTGAAATCTCGAACCCGATTTCCCGCAGTATTGCAAAACTTCCTTTGTACTAAGTATATTACTCCGTATATTCGTACGTATACAAGAAAGTAACTATTGATGCTACAGAATGGTACAGACTTTCTCGCAGTGACGTTTTCTAATTTCCTTGGTGTGGGCTTGTTTTCAATCTTGCCCTTTCCTCTTGCCAGCTGCCATCTATCGCCGCCCAAACTATATTTTTTTGACATTTTCTCAATTTTTCGGTTTCCTAATAATAGAACCGAAATATTACTTTAAAAATAATAAACAAGAGTAAAACCTCGTCACGAATGGCAATTTCCACTGAAAAATTTGGAGGCGGTTTTAAGAAAACAGCGTTTAAACATTTCTGAAAACGCTGAATTTTGAAATCATTTTAACAGAAAACTGTTGAGTTTTCGAAAAACTTTATATGGCATTATTTAAAGCATATGTACTTAATATACAATAACGAGGACAAATCGCCGCAAATATTAACAACGTGAGAGACTAGTCCAAAAAAGTATATTTTTGTAATTCATGAAAAAACAAAACCATAGAGCAATATGGCGTTTATGCCATTTTATAGAATACATTCAGCACTATCCATACCTAAATTTTAAGAAATAATTTGGTGCCGTTATTGAGAAAATCTTGTTTTTGTTATTTTTTAAAATATATATTGCACGCAATATTGCTCGAAAACTACTAAAAGTTTTTTTAAAAAAATGTAGGTTTCCATCATTGAAAGAACTAAACAGGGTGAACAAATTTAATTTGAAGGAAAAATCTCTGTCTTCAAGGTTGTAGTTGTAAGAAGTCGCCGAAAAAATTCCAACTTTGAAAATTTTCGGAAATTTGGAATTAAACTTGAAAATCGGACCTATGCCACCTTAAGTGTATTTTACCATATTCTTGCTATAAATTTAAAGAGAAAATTTGGAGCCGATTTTGGGGAAATATTGAAAATGTCCCAGGGTCTTTATGTAAAGTATCCCCAAATTTTAAAGAATGTTTGTCAAAATCTCAAAATTTGACTGGAGCCAGATCGACAGGGATTTCTTCAATTTGGAAGAAAATCCTATGTATGGTTTAGGAGCTAATGGTGTTCACAGTAGGGCGGACGGATGTTTTGCCGTCAATTGATTTTTCCGTATCAAGGACCCACAAAACGGATTATGGCTTCACTATGGCAATGCATTTTTTTTCTGGCTTTTTCCCCGCAGCATTACTTAATTTTCCTTATACTACTTATATTACTCCATCTATTCGTACGTTTACAAGAAAGTATAAATGTATTTATCTCTAATCAACATTTAACGCAATAAATTATTTCTGATGCATGAAAGAAGGAATTTTGTTTATGAATTGAAAGAGGGATTTTTATTTATTTATTTTATTTTTGTTTCGAAGTGTGGACCCCCCGTGGATCAACTGCCCGAGGCCTCTGTTTTCTCTGGGCGTACCTGATGAAAATACTTTTGCGAGTCCATGTAGTATAATATTGCAAGCGGTTATAAATAATGCGAAAACGTATGTGGTGTTGTAGCTCCTAATTTTATATCTTTCTTGCGTCGTTAATATTCGCATTATCAGCGATTTGTATACATTATTGCATTTGTGAGTACACGGATTTTAAATAATGTCCTATTAATTTTCTCAAAAACTGTTAAGTCTTCTGTGAAAATGAGCTCCAAATTCCGTATTTTGAGAAACAATCAAACTCAATTTTCTTGAAACGGCTCCAATTTTTTCTATGCATAGTGTTAAATCCACTAAATAAGGTGATATAAACGACATATTGCTATATTCATTTATTTTTCAAAAATTACGCAAACGCATATTTTTCTCTCTCCCACATCGTTGGTATTTACATTACAGGCACTTCTTAAGTATTATCAAATTTGCAAGTAGAATTGCTTAAAATAATTTTTCGTCAAGAAGATTTTGCAACTCGAATGTTTTGGGCGAAAATGAGGTTCGAAACGAACATTTTCAGAAACGCTTCACCGACATTTTCTTAAAAAAAAAAAACTGTTCCATACTTCTCAATAAAAAATGTGCAGTTAGAGCCAATTTTGCTCTTCTAACAAATTTTACGATTTTACAATATTCTTACTCATACGCCAATTCTAGTATTAAGTATCCGAAAAATTGAAGAAACGTGAAAAATTGTGGTTTAGGAGTCAATAGACGGCAGCAGAGAGGAGGGCGAGACAAAACCGGTAACCCAGACTTAAGACAGAAGGATACTAACTAGTACGAAAAAGTCTGTGTCATTCTGTAGCACAACTAGTTCATGTTTGTCTCAATTAATCTTTAATTATAAGTTCTGAAAAAAATCCTTTCAGCCAATTTAATTAAGAATTATAATTCCTACAACTTTTCTCTGAGCTTTTTTTAAAACTATGTAACTCTAAATGAGTTGCTGCCGAACAAAAATGCTCAAGTTTAGACATACAGTCACTACCAAAACTATTCGGACATCTGCTAATTTCAAGAATTTTCGTCCAAATTTTTTACACAAATCATTATTGCCTTATAGTTCAGCATAATGTACGTAGATCTGAGTTAGCCACGAAAATGACTTCTTAAAAAAGTAGCTCTGCGAAGTAAAATGACCTTTTAATAATGAGTTATAAAAATCAATGGGCCTCAAAACTATACATACTGCGACCGAACAAGTTTTGTATAATCACTAGGCCAATGACCCCATCTTGATCAGGTTTTTTGTCCAGTTTCCGTGGTCGTTTGAGCAAATGCTGAGATGGCCCCTTCCATGTATAGTTCAACCACTCTCTCACATCTGCAAATTACTCTCCTAGAAAATCAGGTATTATCCCAGATACCTATTCAGAAAGCAGCAAAAATTAAAGCCAATGCTTTAAACAAGTGCAATAGTTATGATCCAGATGAACACACCGACTTAATCTCCTGCTGTTATCAGGCATTTCAAAAATTCGTGGAAAGGCTTTTCAATGAAACTAGCCACAAACAGATTTAACTCAATGCAAAATAAATGTCCCTACAAATGCACAACATGCGCGTTCAGGAGTTGGATATTATCCACAAGACACAACCACTTTCCTTTTTAGAATGACATACTTTGCCCTTAGAATCAGAAGGAAATCCCTATATGCCTGTTCTTAGATTTTCAAAAGCCTCTTGACATTATCGACCATCACCAACTCTTTAAAGAAGAACTAAAATCTAAATTCCAGGCAATTGCCAGGCCAATGGGAGAATCATATTTCTCACCCGAAGTCAAATAGCTTACCCTCCAGGCACACTAAAGAAAAACAAACTAATCTCCTCATACCACTCCTGCTTTCAATTTGATTTAAATTGGTGGAGCCCCATGATCCACCCTTGCCAATACATCTTATATACATCCTTTGAACCTAGGCCAATGATCCCCATCTCTATCTAGGTTTGTTCAGTTTTCCTGGTCACTTGCAGCAAATGGTTGAGATCGTCGCCCTTTGGGTTATGCTACCTGAAACAGTAATTGTAGACGTTCGCTGTCTCCAGCCCAAGACAATCATAATTGACTCGTCATACACATGAATTGGTCATTGGAATAAAATAAATAAATATTAATTATTATTGATTATTTTAGGTTATTATGTATATTATCTATCAATTGATATATTATTATTATTATCTATTACGTAAGTCAACCACGAAAGATAAAAACTTAAAACTATCAATTAACAGAAGAGGGAACAAGTCCTACGCTAATCTGCAACTCACAACACCACATCCCCACTTGTTAAACTTAATGAACCCATATAAGTCCACTCATGTTCCTCTTCATCATTACAAACATTTTGAGCAATGGTCCGGCATGCTCTTTACATTCATATGTAAAAGAACAACCACTGACGTGGTTTGAAAAGTACTGTTTCTCCTCTCTGCGACTCATACTTACTGTCTAGCATGGTCCCACCGATCCAAACCTTCGGTTACGAGAGCAAACTATCTGGCTCCGTGGATTGAAGGGGTCCACGGTCGAAGTAACTAATCGTTGATTTCAACACCTCTCTTTCTTATACCGTAAAAACAAACCTGGTATTTCTCAGTAATAATATAATAAATAATAATGAATAATTAATAATAATAAAATAATAATAATAATAACAAGCAGCAATAGTTTATGAAGTCCCACAGTATACCAATTACAACCGTTGGGGTATGTGACGATCAAAGAATTCTATGATACACAAACATCTTGGATAGCAAAGACGAGTGAAGTCTACATTTATTCTTGATGTCCAGACAACGGCAAAATA
>BOPP01000064.1:3306513-3363160 GCA_017312745.1 Gryllus bimaculatus
TATTATTATTATTATTATTATTATTATTATTATTATTATTATTAACTGAAATACCAGTTTTTTACGTATAGAAAGAAAGTGTTAAAATCAACGATTGTCGAACGCTGAACTTCATCCACGAGCCAGATAGTTTGCTCTCGTCACCGAAGAGTTTGGATCGTGGGAACCACTGCGATATAGAAGTAATATGAGTCGCAGAAGGAGAAACAGTACTTTCAAACGTCAGCTGGTTGTCTTTCACCATATGAAATGTAAGAGCTGCCGAACATTGCTCAAATGTTAATGATGAAGAGAACAATGAGTGACATTATATGATGGTTCATTAAGGAAACAAGGGATGTGGTGGTGGAGTCTAGCAAATGCATTACTAGGACTTGTTCCCTCTCCTGCTTATTATATTTTCAGTTTTTACTTTCTCGTGTATGACTTACGTAATAGATAATAATAATAATAATAATAATAATAATAATAATAATAATAATAATAATAATAATAATAATATTATTATTATTATTACAATACACAATTACAATTGTGTATGACGAGTCAATATGATGTCTTGGGTGGAGAAGGCGAAGTTACATTACTGTTCAGGAGCAAAACAAGGGGCAATCTCAACATTTGCTCAAGTGACCAGGGAAACTGAACAAAACCTGATAGAGATGGGATCATTGGCCTAGGGTTCAAAGGCATGTATATAAGGAATAGTATTGGCCCAAGGGTGGATCACTGCGGGACTCCACAATTTATCAATTGAAAGCAGGAGTGGTATGAGGAGATTTTGTTTTCTTTAGTGTGCTGGAGGGTAACTATTTGACTCGGTTTGATAAATATGATTTCATCCATTGGCCTGCAATGCCTCGAATCCTTAGCATTTCTAGTTTTCTTAAAAGTATGTGATGGTCAATAATGTCAAAGGCTTTTGACAAATCTAAGAAAGGCAAATAGGGTTTCCTTCGATTCTAGGGCAAAGTATGTCATTTAAAAGGAAAGTGGTGGTGTTGTGTTATTTATCCTGGCGTTGTTGATTTTGTGGATGATTTGATTGAGATGTTTGAGTCTCTATGAAAGCTTTCTTTGTTGAAATGCCTGATGAACAGGGAGAGTTAGAGTCGTGTGTTACTGGTCTAGACTATTGGCACTTGTTTAAACATGGCTTTAATTTTTGGCTGCTTTTGAATAAGGTATTCTGGGATTACCTGTTTTAGAGAGTAATTGCAGATGTGAGAGAGTGGTTGCACTATACATGGAACACTGTGTTTAATAAGAAAATCTGGAATGTTGCCATGCATGTTGAGATTTATTCTCGCATTTGTCCAATGATTTTAAAAAATTTCAGAGGGGTGGCTTTCATTAAAAATATGGAAATGAGCAATTTGTGTAACATTCGTGTTTGGTTGGTATGTTTTGTATGTTAGGAGTGATTGGGAGATTAACTTATTACTAATTTGTGAAAAGTGTTCATTGAATATATCAGCTATTTCGGCTGAAGTCTAGTATACGGTACAACTTCAGGAAGTCTTTTAAACCGGCAGTTCGCGCCGCTCCGGCGAGGGGGAAATCCACGGTGGAGGGGCCGAGGGGAGTTATGAGGGGAACCTTTCGGTGCGGAGGGGTGGTGAGCAATATGCGTAACTTAGTACATACATATAAAAAGCAAGCGTAGGCGATTTATATAAATTTAAAAAAATACACTTCTGAAATAATTTTAATGGTTCGTAATTGGTCACGAATGTGACGTCAAAAGTTAGGGGTGGGGGATATTTCACCCTAGTATCTTGTCGAAACTTCATTACGAAATGGGGTGTGGTGGGACGTAAATCGTGAGTCTACATGATTTTGTTTTGGGTAACCGTCAAAGTGTTTAGCTACGTTGCTGTCGTACAGTTAAGTTTCTTGTGTTCTTCAGATTCTTTGCAATTTGTGTTTTTGAGTGTCGAGTGTCTGTGCTACGATGGTGAGATTAAATGTGTGTGTGTTTTTTTTGTGCGTTGCACCAAAGAGGGTGTTTGGCTGTCATTGAATGGGCGCAAGAACGAAGTTTGATTGCGGCAGGATTTAAGTGTGCCGTGTGTAAGTTACCTATAAGGTTGGCCAAGCAAAAGTTGTGTGATGGTTTCAAGTAGAAGTGTAGCAAGAAAGGGGCCACTCCTCATGTGCGTAGGTGTTCCCTGCGGAAGGGGCCATGGTTTGCGGGGAGCAAGTTGAGTATAATTCAGGTATTAGTAATAACTTATCATTGGCTTATAAAATCATCAGTCAAATCGCCTATCAGTAAGTTTCATTCATTTGTCAGAGCGCTTGGCGTAATTTGAGGGAGGGTTAGAGGAGAGACCTCCTCCCCTTCCCCCCCTCGCTTCTCTAAGGATGGACCGTGTACCCTACTTTAACCGCTATTTCTTGTACAGATAGTACAGTTTGGTTTTTGTAGTGGAGCTCTATATTTTTTCTGTTATTAGTTGGTGCTGTAGTCTTTTTAATAATGTCCCACATAGCTTTCGTTTTATTATGTGCATTTGCAATGTACTTATCATTTGTCATAATTTTTGCTTGTTTGATTACTTTTTTTTAGGATCGAATTATGTTTTGTAATATGAAATGAAATTCGAGTTACATTTAAGTATATATTTATGAATGAATTAAACTTATCATTTGTATCTGCTGCCTTATATACTTCATTCCAGTTTTCAAATCTGAATAAGTTTTGAAATTTTTTTGTATTATATTATATATTTTATTGTATTTTATTTATTGGAAATAGTAACGGATTTCTTTGTAAGTTGTCTGTTCCGCAGTTTTTGTGTTAGAAGTGGTAGGATCTGGGCAGTGTGGTCGCTGAAACGTGTATTAAATGTAGCAACAGAAAAACAATGGTTATTTGCATCTATTATTATTTGATCTATAGCAATGGTTGTTTTGTAAGTTGTATGATTTTAGTAGGGCTTTAAATAGATTTTCATTACTGGATTGTGTGAAGCAATCTATATTGAAGTCACCGCAAAGAATAATTTTATACTGTCTACCTTTTTAAAGTTTTGTTAGAATAACTTTCAGAAGAGAGTTCTTTGGAAAAACAGGGTGTGAGAAATAAGTATGCTAAAGTGCAAAGACGAATTGCCCTGAGGGTGGCGGCTGCCTACCGTACGGTGTCTACTTGCGAAGTGCTAGTCAGAGAGTATTTTAGTGCTAGTTTAGGTGCTAGTATTGGCCCATCGACCTGATAGCCATGGAAAGGAAAAAGATGTACTCCGCCTTACAGGAAGCTCGACAAGTAAACAGCCATCTTCCTCCCAAGGAAATAGAGGCTATTAAGAGTGATGCTAGGAAATAACGTTTTGAAGAGTGGCAAAGAAGGTGGAATGTGGACGCTAAAGGTAGATGGACACATCGGATAATTAATAACATTGAGAGATGGGTCGGTCGAAAGTATGGGGAGGTGAATTATTACGTATCCTAGGCTTTTACGGGACACGGTGGCTTTGGTAAATACCTTTTCGATTACAAGATTAAAGAAAGTTCGACATGTAACTTATGTCGAGAGGATATTGATTATGCAGAGCATACACTGTTTCAGTGCAAGGCATGGGATGCGGAAAGAGAGATTTGTAACGTTAACATTTGTAACTTCAACCAATGATAACTCAGAAAACATGGTGGATGGAAACATGATGTTGAGTTCGGAGGAGAAGTGGACTATAACAGATAACTACTTAGTTAATATCATGAAGGAAAAGGAGCGGAGGAGTTAAAGCACTAGCTCAGTCAGTCTTCCACGAGAAGTAATGTTCTAGCGACGGTTTCCGCGAAATCAGACGACTTAGGAGATGAAAGTTTAGGGTTTTAGACGGTAAAACCAAGAACGGGAGTCCGACAGTACTGAATTAATCGGTCTCCATAAAATGACTCCCCCTTCTAGACAACAATAACAATAATAACAATAATAATAATAATAATAATAATAATAATAATAATAACAACAATAATAATAAGTCTCCAAAGCCCAGCCCTACGTCCCGAGCAATTGAGAACTTAGCCACGTGGGAGAACGGGCAACGTCAGGAAATTTGGCGGCACAACAGGGCGATGGCACACCCATAGAGATATGGAGCCACGGAATATGCGTCGTAAGGCCTCGGAAAAGCAGCCGCTCTGCCTGGGGAGTGCCGGGGCACCTTTGAGCCACGCTGGGAGTGACAGCATGCGAGCCGGTGGTGATCAAGGAGCTGAACAGGCGGGCCCTGATCGGGGATAACCCCGAATATACTACAGCCGAACATAGCAGCACCCATCCATCTCCACTTATAGCTGCACCTACCGCAAGTGGCTTCCCAGAGAAGCAATCTATTGCTTCCAGAGACCCATGCCGCAGGCAGGCAACGCAAGAAGGATGAAAGTGGACTATAGAAATAAATACCTTCATCATGCGTGAATACTACACCATTACCAACTGGAGACTGGACACTACGGCTACCGACAAAAGTTACATCAAAGTTCTTTCACCGTTTCCCTGATTCTGAAGTTAGTGAGCAAAGAATAGCGGACCAGCGTCGAGCAATTGTTCAGAAAAATCTCTCTCTGCACCAGTTTTGGAAGCAATCAAGGAAGAAGTGAGAAATATGCTAAACTCCTCAGAACCTAGTAATCTGAGGGCAGTGGAGATATCAGCTGTGCAAACTCAGGATGACAATGGGACAAGCATGTCAGAAAGTATGGATGATAAGAGTAGAGAAGAGGTGGAAATTCCGCAATGAATTTGCAGTCGCACTTGCGGAATTTGAAGGACTGACCCACTGAACGCGCCTATCCTCATTCCCAGACAAAATTGCTCGAAGAAATTAGCAAGAGCAATCAGCGTCTTGAATGAGAAAGTACACACAGAAAGTTATAACGAATTACATTCAATTGCATAACTTACAGTAATGATACAAATTGTTTACTTAATGTGTTACATGAATAATAATGCAATTGCTCATAAAAAACATTAAGGTAAATTACATTTTAAACTACACAAAGCCTCATTAACACATCAAATAACATTAACAATAAATTAGTAGATTATGATACAGTGGCAAATAGCTTACAATTATAGTAAGTGATTTCCTTATCTTACAGTAGCAGTTTAATTAACTAACAATAACTTGAATACATTAGATGTACGATTAACGATAATTATTACATTCATTACAATATTTACCTATAATTACTTTATTTACTACATTATTAAATAGTACATTGCCTTATTGGACTGAATGATGACAGGTACAAAGAGTGGTCACTCTTGTAGCGGTACATGGTTTTTAATTACAGAAAGTTAAAGCAATTCAGATATATTATATGGACACACACTAATAAGATGACATTTAAGCAGTGTTTTGAAGTTTTTATCATGAACAGTTTTTATTTTAACTGAGAGTTTATTAAAGAGCTGAGCAGAAATGCAGAAAGGATCTTTGTTAGTTGAAGACTTGCTAGTGTATATCCTGTGGTAGATCCTATGTCCTTTAATATGGTGGTTATGTATCTCTTTATTGCTCACAAAATACTGATTTTGATTATTTGTCAATAGTAATAATACTTCATTAGAGTAGAGTGCTATAACAGTGAGTAATTCATATTGCATAAAGAAATCTTTACAGGACTGTCTGGGATTCATTTTAAAAATGCTTCTTATACATTTATTTTGTAGGACCATTAATCTATTCATATTTTTTTTGTGTTATACCACCCCAAATTTCAATGCCATATTGAAATTGAGAGAAGATTGTCCCATAATATACTGAAATAAGAGCATCGATTTACAAGGTATCTGGAAAAGTACCTCAAGAGGAATATATTAGAGTTTATTTTATTACAAATTGAATCAAATTGTTTGTTATAAGTTAGGTTTTGATCTATGAATATTCCTAAGAACTTATGACAATCAGTTTGGTTCACTGATTCATTGTCTACTTCCACTTTTATGTTTCGGTGTTGGTGACCATGATGAAACTTGAAGTGGATTAAAACAGTTTTATCAACGTTTAATTTCATTCATTTATGGACAAATAACTTTTAATTGATTTTAATGATTGTCAGATTATCTTCTAGATGACAAAGATTTTGCCCACTACTTATTAATGTTGTATCATCTGCATAAGACATTACAGAGAAATCAGATGAGCTTGGAATATCATTAACATATAATAGAAATAGCAAAGGTCCAAGCATCGATCCTTGTACCAGATATAATTGTATCAAAATTTGATTTACTTACCTTAATTAGTTTGTCAATGACTTTGGCTTGTAAAGCTTGTTGAATTGGCTTTGCCTTGTAAAGCTTTGGTTGTTCTTTCTTTGAATATTATTTTAGTGTCATTAGCAATAAGTACAGTTTTCTTGTTTTCCATTATTAATGGCAGGTCACAAATACAAGAAACAAATTCGGGCTTAGAGTGGATTCAAATGGAACCCCATAGGTCACATTCCTTGGTTCAGAATATTTTTTATGTTGTCTTTTTTGGTAAGGTAACACTACTGTTTGTTTTCTGTCTGTTAGATATTATTTTATCCACTTGTAAGCAATTCCTCAGATTAAATAAGATTCTAATTTTGTCAATAGAATTCTATGGTCTATTGTGTCAAAGGCCCTTGACAGGTCAAGGAAGAGACCAACAGGAATTTCTTTTTGTTCTAATGCCACAAGGATTTCATTTACAAATGTGAATATAGCAGTTTCAGTTTATTGATTTTCCCTAAATCCATGTTATGAGTTAGTGATAATGTTACAGGGTATCAAGTAGATTTTGAACCTTTCAAAGAAGAGTTTTTCTAATATTTTTGAAAATCTGGACAAGAGTGAAATTGGTCTATAATTCATTACATCTTGTTTGTAACCTTTTGTTATCCATGCTTTGCTGTTTTGGGTGTTGCATGTTTTGTGATACTGTAGTGGATGTGATATGTTGAAATAGTGTTTGATTGTATTAAAAAAAGTGTTAAACATTAGGTTGATGTCGGATATTTCATATGTACCTGACCACAATTCATTGGTTAACAATGAGATAAGTGTTCAAGTTTTCTGCATCATACTTTCTAGTCTCCTTTATTGGGTTTGCTTTTAGTGAGGTGGAATTTATTTTAAGAGTGAGTATTTGTGCATTATGGTCACTGAGCCCCCTTATCATCATTAGGGGTGATAGTGTATGTGTGTTTTGTTCTGTCTAAGAGGATTTGTTCTAATGATGATTGGGTGTTCTTGGATTGCCTAGACTGGTGTGTTGGTTACTGCTTCTAGATTGTATGAGCATATTCAGTTTATTAGTTTGATTATGTCCTTTTCATGAGTGATATTAGCTGTAGGTAAGAAGTTAATGTTTATATCACCACAGATTGTGATTGACTAAAGTGCCTGCTTTGATAATTTATCCAAGATTATTTCTATGTTTTTTTAAGAATATCTGAAGGTTTCCATGAGGAGCTTGGTAAATGCTTCGGAAAAAGATATTTAGCTTTGAAATTTCTACAATTGAACATTCAATGTCTGAGTCACATATTATTTGTCTGAACTCGGTTACTTCTTCGGAATTACTATTATTGGCAAGCTGCATGTGCCTCCATATGTATGAATACTGTTCATGTGTTTGTCCTTATGACAGAAGTAACCAGCTAAGTAGAAACTCGAGATTTGTGTCATTTTAATTTGATCCTCTAAGTCAGTGTTCACTTGTACTGAGTGCACTTGTGTGTTTTATATGGTATTTGAATGTCATTTCTATTTCGTGCATTTTGTTTTTTAAGGATCAAATGTTCTGATGTAGGGTAGTCTTAAAGGTGCTGTTTTTTTTAGTAGTAACTGGTATAGAAATGGTTGTTTGCTACAGATTCAGGTGCCAAATAGATTTGAGTTCATTTTAATTCATAGGAATTGTATAGTTATATTTCTTACGATGTAATCTGCAAAATAAAACCTTTTTTATTACATCTTTGGAGGTTAAGCTCTTCTGTATACACCCTATTCCCCAGAATGACCGATCAAAATTTTGCAGAATCTTGATATCTATGTAGTACAATGAAATTGGCAAATTGATGTGCTGTGCAATTTAATATCATAGGTTTAAGTCTTTATATGTTTGTTAAATACTTATTAAAATATTTAAGCAGTATTAAATTATTTTCCTGCTCACAATTCTGGGACTTAAATGCTGAAACACACATTCCAAGGCAGGTTGTTCAAATTCGACTTCCAAAATGAGGCAATTTTCAATTTTAAAACCTTATTTACAAAGTGTGAAATGTTCACATGGGTTCAACTGGCACAATATAAATGAGAATAAAATTTAAAAAAGCAGAATAGTACTAAGCCCTTGATAAAACTTTGCTTTGAAATGAAAAATAGTTTTATGTGTGATTTATTTATGTTTACTTGCTAATGATAAGGAAACAAATTTTACTAATTTTTATCTCCCTTATCTTCCATGCATTAAAAGCATCAGTTATGACTTATTATTGACCTACCATGACTCCCTGAGATATGTCTGTAATTTACAACTGTAATAACGTCATTATTATACGATAATGCCTAAAAATATACAAAAACTCTTAGTCGACCAAAGGTAAAAGATTTATTACAGAAATGAGAAGACAATTTTTAGTAGCAATATTATTTCATTTCATTGCTAAGATTTTCTCTTCAGCATTATCCCATTCACTTACACCACATTAAAAGTCTAACAATAACAAATAGGTGTATTCAAAGGCAATTTTCTGATTTCTTACAAGTGAAAACTAACACTTGAAACCGTACATCACATTTTTACATTACTCCACCTGTTAGTATATATAAGGGTTATAAGACCTTATGACTGTGGTGGAGTACACATTTGATAAAAATCACAACCTATTAATGCCAGTGTGAATTAAATATTTTCTCACTAACAGCCTTTTCAGCATAAAAGTAGGACACCTAAGTATACAAGTATGCTGCATCCCTAACATTCAGGGATCACAGCACATTATATGGCCCCTTAAACACAGGCTCACCAAATGATGAGGACAAAAAATAAAATTAAGGAAATTTATAACACCCATACATGGAAGAGTTGACTTGTGGCTGGTTGTAGAAGCTCTACATTATCACCTTTTCCTTATTACAATTTCCCAAAAGCAGACTCATTCAATTCACTCCAGACTTTTAATGCTCTAACTTGTGCGGCACATTAAGCTGTCCATATTTACAAATGATTAAGCACAGAAGGAATTTTGTGCGAGACAACAGGTATACATAACTTGAAGGAAGATATTCAAATTACTTCAAATTATTTCTAAAAATAAAATTCAATGAATATGTGTTCAATCTGGTAGGAAACATGAAAAATACTGCAAACATGTAATATGGTAAATTATCAGCACAATAATTATCAACATTTTCACTTCAGAAGTATAATCACAATTTTCTTTCAACATTAATTAAAATCATAGATGATGATAATATTAAATATTTGAAATGGAAGAACATTAAACATATGCTCACAGTACAAATTATGTCCTGACAAAAGTTGTGTTAATATCAGAGTTAAAAAAATCAAGGTGATTAAAATCTACATTACATCCATATTTAACATTTCATTCTTAACACTCACATAATTTATCTGCTTCAGTCAATCAGTATTGGCCACATACCTATTACTGATAATTCAAACACTCTATTTTTTATAAAAAATAGATGTTAAAAAATTATCTCACAATTTTGGAGGCAAAGTGAGAGATTTGATGATCTAATAATTTTGAATAAAAGGAAGCTTTTAAGAGCAGTCAATCTCTGATTAAATAAATACCAAACAATATTACACATTTTGTTGTCTTCTTGCTGCCAGTCTGGCTTAAAATCATAGGTTTTGTTTCATAGGATTTCAAATAGCTCAAAAATGGTTAAAAATTAAAAAGAATTCAGGTTCTATTATTCCCTTAAGATTGAAATGTTTCATTACAACAATATCACCATTAATGCTCTTTCCTTACATAGATGAATGTCAGATGGCAAAAAGAAATCTTGCCATAAAGAATTCAAATTCTTACATGTTAAATATACAATATATCAATACACCTTAACATGAAAATTGGATGAAAGCAAGTTTATAGGTAATATAATCCTAAATTTGCAGCATTACAAGAGAATTAAATAGCATCCATTATTCAAAAACAATTCATTCTATTAAAATACAGATTTTTTAAACTTCTTTTTACTGTTCAAATAAGAAAATGTTAAACATTGTTTTATCACATATGTTTAGATTTTTTCAAATATTGCCTCTTATTTATCTATATACCTTTCCCGATGATGCAAATGAAAAACAAACTTTGCTACAAAACTTTTAATAATTGTCACAAACGTGTAGAACTGAAATCAATAATAATAATAAGACAAAATTAATGGAAATTATTCTTTTACATTTGAGCTGGAACATACTGGTAAATGAGGCTTATCAATCAGAACCAACATAAAACTAAAAATATTGCACATTCATTTTTAAGGGATTTTGGGACTTTTAAACGAACTTCTCAAAAACTTCATTGGTGCTCTGCCTAGCACACAAACAAACAGAAAGGCAGTTGTGCAGCATCTAACCCGAGTCTTAATTCTGAGAAGTTTATTCCAGAAAAGCCTCAGGATATTGATGAAAGACTCGTATCAAGAATTTACTTTCAGGCCAACAGTTCATAAGTTATTTGTGAATATTCTCATTTTACAAAATATGAAAAACAGAAATACTTTGTGCAATACAAAATTAAAAATATACAGTAGAAAATATACATCTCAGAAAACTAATTTGCTATAAATCATTCTTTTAATAGTGCTTTTTCAGAAAATTGTTTCAGAAACTTATACTTACACTAATAAAATCTACTCAATTCACTATTTGGGTCTTATTCTAAATCAGTTTCATATACAATACTAAATAAATTTTTTGCAAAATAGAATCACACTAGAATGTAGAATAGTTAGTGATTCTATCCATCATATAATAAAGTACTGGATATATATGTTTAAGAGCACACTTGCCTCAATTATTAATACAATGATAATTCTTTTCTTTTCATGTTAATAATTAAATGAATAATGATCCATGATATTCTTTTTTAAGAAAAAAACACACCATTTATACTATATAATTTGTATTTTTGAAATGGAGTTATAAAGAAATGCAAATTTTTAGTTGGTATTTGCCAGAAGCATTGATAGTAAAATAATCAGCACATAAAGGAAAATGTTTTCGGATAATTGATCAAAACTGAAAAAGTTGAGAGATGTTATTGTGGGTTTGTGAACTATAATGCTTTGCTGTATATTCAACCAAATTAACAAAGTGCTTCAGTTATTTTATTTAGTAAGCAACAAAAGTAAACGCAGTACTTTCGGGCAATTTAAAAATATACATCCCAAATTTCTGATGTTAAAAAACCTAATAGCTCTTCATGTGACATTACAAAAGGATACTTATAATTTTTAAAGTGACATCAAAATGAATGAATGTTGAAAATGTGCTAAGATTTTATTATAAAATACAGTTTAGCAGAGCAAATAAAAACTATTATTTTACATAACATGTAAAGGCCATTAATTCTTAAAGTTGTTTCGAATTTCAGCTGTCTGAATTTTCTGTTTTTGCAACCCCTTTGTATACCATACATTTTTGTACATTTTAAATTACATTAAAAGTTAAAGAAAAATCTTAAATAAAACCTTAAAATTTGCATTTCATCTTTTAAAGACCAAATGTAATCATTAGTTTCAGTGCTAATTTTTTTAAAATTTTTTATGCAAACTAGTTTCTTATGCTTTAATATTTATGTATAAGATATAATAGTAGCTATGTACATTGTTTGCTTTATACATTTTATATCTTTTGTGGGCTTTGGATTGAAAATAATTTTCAATATTTCACTACTCCAAAAAATATTTATAATACACCTTCAGTGACCACAATCCTTTTGTTAAAAAAGTCCTATCTAAATGAACTGCAAATGCTTATATTTTATGCATTCAAGTCCAGCCTTTTCATTTATTTTTTTTACTGACTGAAAATCAAGTCAGAGAAAATAAAATAAAATTTATCTTCTTTAGAATTCAAAATAAAATTATTAGAAAAAACTCATGAATGCTACATTTCAAGGATAATTTGTAATAAATATCAACAAATAGATGAAATAATTAATGATGCAAATTAGTTTTGGAGCTTCAATTCTTACACTTGGATGAGATGTACCGGTATTTATTATGTTGATTATCATTTGATCATGAATAAATGCTACAGTATTTGCGATAACACTTTCAAGAAAACTAAAAATAATGGTTCTTCAATAAAAAAATCTTTCTCATTTTATTGGTAATAATTGGGTGTTGTTATATTGCCTGATCTATCAAACTAACACTCTACCCATCACTTGATAAATTGAAATGATATAATGCAAAATTACGCACAACTCACCAATATTTTGAAAAAAGTTTATATGAAATTAATTAAAGGTTTGTTAATGGAAAATAAATTACATTAAGAAATAAATTTCCAACTACAGTATTAAAGTTATGGCACAGGTTTGAAAAAATTGAACATTGTCACCGTATAACTCAAAATCATGCAAAAACTAATATTTAAAAAAATGCTACCATGAAATAATTTGAACAATATAAAAAAATTTGATAATGTCATTGGAACTTCATGTAATGTACTCCCAAAAATTAAAATGTCCGCATCAAATTCCAGGGACCGTGATATCAGCCAGATTGATGAGAGAATATCAATTTGATGAAATTTGTGCTAACTGTTTAGGTGATGTTCCCATGCATACAGATGTTTTGAAAAAACTACTCTTTCAATATCAGAGATCCCTCCTAAAAATGTATTTTCATAAAAATCTTGACATTGATTGTTTGCATCATTACATACCTTTCTCAAACTATGTATACAAGTTAAAAAGAATTCACCAACAATAATTAATTTTATGGCTCAGTCTGATTTTTTTAATTATGTTTAAAGTAAAAAAAATGTTGCATTATCAGATAATGGAATAATGAGATGCTAGTACTCTTAACAAGAAGAACAATATACAAATACAATACTAACTTTACTCTTCTCATGTTCAACATGAATCTGGCCTTCTTTATGGGTAAATTTTAGCAATAGTGAACAATGTTCATAAAACTGAATAGAGACTTTACTGAAATATGATATAAAACAGATGAGGAAAGGGCAAGGTTATACAAAAAAGAAACCTTAAGAATGAAAATTAGGCAGGTAAATAATATCTGAAGACAATGTACTTGATAAACATTTTTTAATCTGGCATTTAAACTGTAATGAGATGCAGTTTACCAGTTTTGTAATGAAGCTTCAAAGTCCACAGTAGTATTCACCAAAGTCAATTAATGTCAATTATTGGGCTGAATGCCAATGGGAAATTTAATGTCTGTAATAATTATTGTTAGTGCAATGCTTGCCACCCCCCATTTAACAGGACAATTCTATCAAAGAATTTAATTATATATAAATATTTTGAGCATGCAGCAGGTCTTGGCAGGAAGTCATCCAAGAACAGACTGAGCTCTCAGCTCATAGTGTGGTGTTGCCTACTGTTCACTTTTAGTTGTACAAGTCACTAGAGCCAAGTTCTTCTCCAGCCACAAATCACACAGCAATAGCCAATCACACAACCATCAACAATTCAGACTTGAAGTATCCCAGACACACAAACACAAAACAATATTCCTTCTCTGTAGACACTAGGTCCATAGTCCTCAAATTTTACTCAAGAGAAATATTTCACTTAGGGTTCACCATCACACTGTCATGTTTCTTCACATTTGGAACAGATTCTTTAAGGTTTAGGCGCTTCTGTCTCGCATCAGCCCCATTTGCATTGTCATTGGCATAGTCAATTTGGTCCACATCATCATCTTCTGTGAATAAGAAAAAACAAGGGTCACTTTTTTAAATTAATAATAGTTTATTACTGCAAATAAGCATACTGCAAATGAGTCATGTATTAGAAGGTCTCCAAAGAATACTAGTGTTACTATTTTCTGAGTATTATATCAATGTGAAATTTGCTTACCTTCTTCCTCACCTTCTTCCAGTTGAAGATCTCCGTGGCGTTCTTTCTCATACTCCCCATTGTCCCCATTATATTCTCCATATTGATTGTGCAGTTGCCGAGGAATTTCCTTCTCCCTTTCCTCTGCCTCATCAACTCCTTCAGCACCAAGCACGTTGCCTGGTATTCTGCACAAACAAATAATATGTGAAGCAATGCTCCTCTAATTGCATGATATGAATACGCAGAGGAGCCAAAGCATCAAGTTGGCCCCTTTTTAAAGTGAAATAGCACCAAGTTCGCACCTTAAGATCTAGGCACAAGTTTCTCTTTATTACAAAATAATTTTAATTAAATGCTGATTTGTGAACCATTACAACATAGTTACTTTCAAACTATTTCATGCTTTAAAAAATTTCAAATTTGAGAAAAACCAACAATTTTATATACATACATGTACAATTCAATGTCACTTGAAAATAACTTACTCATTCAAATGACAATTAAAAAAAAAAATCAAACAAACTTTTTTCTTACAGAACCTGAAAAAAAGGGAAAAAAAGAAAAAAGAAATTTGATGATGACCATTAACATTTTTCAGTTGAAGATAAATTTGGAAAATTAGACTGTATTATTTTTATTTTTACTTTTTTTAGCAATATTAAATTATCTTTTTAATAGTATCCCTGTTAAAATACATAAAATGTTAAGAGTTTGTCATTAATTTTGTTCCTGCTCATCTCTCAAGTTATTCCATGAAGTTGGAGCATTTATGTTCAAAAAAAGACATTAGAGCTTATTTTCACTTCAATGTATCACTGTAATATACCACTAACAATAACAGATGTAGTAAACTCTCTCTTCAGTCATTATAGTTGAAACCATTAACTTCTCTTTTTTAACTTTCTCGCCTTATGAAGTTCTTCGAATCTCGTCTTATGAAGATGAGAAAATTATGTAAACAATGAATTTTTGACAGAAACACTCTTATTGTCAGTCCCTCGAGGCGAAAAACGTAGATATCTCCTGTCGCTAAATTTAAGGGGTAAATCCTCTAACTCGTGGTGTAGCCTGAATCCGTTTTGTGGGTCCTTGATACTGAGAAATCGACGTCAAAGCTAGCGCCTAAAGCCGATTTTCTTTAAAACTGATAATCCCCAATCGATCTGAATGAACTCGTGCTTTGGGAATTTCAAACGGATATTTTGATTTTTGAGGGTACTTCACATGAAACCTCACAAATATTTTCAAAATTTTCTAAAAAACGGCACCAAATTGTTTGATCAAACTTTGTCGTCGGGTAGCGTAAATAACTCTTAAGAGAATGGTGGTTCGTTCAAATCACAGATTTTTTGAAAACTGAAAAAGCGCAGTTTTTTGGGGGCGTCTTCCTCAAACTATAATGTTGAAGATTGGAGATTTTTTTCCTTAATGAAATCTATTCCTTAAAGACGGATCTTTAAATAAGCTCATATTCAATTTTTCGAAAGTTTAAGTAGTTTCCATGTAATTTTGCGCGAAATACATGCGATTTTCCCCCCTCAAAAACCGCTCCAAATTTTTTCATTAAATTTTTTCCTCGTATGTAATGAGGGGCAATAAAAATATGGCGCTAGTCCCATTTTCAGCTATTGCTCCGTTTCTTCGAAAATTATAGAAAAGGGAACATTTTAAAACTACAAAACTGGAAATAGCGATTTTTGTTTTAAGCAAATTTTGTTTTCTTCAAAACTGATGTTCCCCAATCGATTTGAATGAACTTGTGGCTTTGGGAGTTTCAAACGGATATTAGTTTTTTTGAGGGAATTTCACATAAACGCTCAAAAACATTTTCAAAATTTTCTCAAAAACGGCATCAAATTTTTTGATCAAACTTTGTCTTCGGGTAGCGTAAATAACTCTGTCGAGAATATCGGATCTTCAAAAAATGGCATATACAGTACTTCCAAAACACTCATGTTGTAATAGTGACAGAAATTAAATATTTTGTGACATTAAAGAAAAAAATGTTAAACTATTTATTTTATTTCTCCCAAAGTTAAAAATAATTGAAAATACCATTGAAATCACCGAAAAGTTCTATAAGTTTGGAAAACTACAATGTGGGAAATCAGATGATTCTGAGAAATTAAATACAATAGAAATGTCTACTTGCTGCAGCGTCTGCTAGAGTATCACCCCTCCAGCACGTGCCAATCAACAGTAGACGATTACCAGTAATATACATTCACAGAGTAATAAATAGTATTCTTTCCGATCTTACAATGTGTCATATACACATGAACTTCCTAGCCGATTAAATTCAAAATAAAAAGTATCAAACGGATTCACTTTAGTATAAACGGTCGGAATATTTATTCGAATAAGAGTATGTGATGCAGTTAATTACGTTGATATTTCTTTTACTTCACTTTACAGATGATATTGTTAATTCACTTTTCATAAAGGAACGAGACTACGTATTTTCTTTGTGTCTTCTACTGTTTGTTTTTATTATAGCATTGTTGCAATAGTCCTCTTTCTAAGTATTGTTCAGCGTTGCTAAAAATAATATAAAGGTAATATTCACATTATCAGCCCCCTTAAATAACTTCATGGGTAAATTAATAGCTTCCTGTCAGGATTGAAGGCTTTCTTCTATCGAGAATATTACAGTAGACCACAGGAGGGCATCCCTACATCGCAAGGTCCCTCTCCATAAGAGGTCGCGAAGCGAAGAAATGCCATTCGGCCTCTCACTTTGAAGGTATCTTTGAGGAAGCGTAAACTCGCAATGTTTTGTATTACTACGCACTGAGCCCATCCGAAAAGTATGTCTGTTAACACTGTCATAAAATTATTTGAGAAGTGTTATGAATTTACACTGAAAGGGATGAATTGAATTTGTTTCGTGTTTCAGGCATCCAGAAAAATATTATATTTTTAAATCATTTTCTTTCTCTGAAGTATAGCACAAAAGGATGCAGAGCAGCTAAGACATTAATTCACAACAGTCTCTGAATAACATCAAGTACGAAAGAATTATTTTCTTAACAAAGTCACACTGGACAAGTGAAAACAAAGTCAATTTTTATTTTAGTCTCGTGAACAAAGCAGAAGACGGTAAACAATGGGAGAAGACAGCAGAAGAAACAAGAGACGAACTCGGACATTTTCTCTATTACTCGTATCAGGTGATACGTTAGTATGACAGTACAGCATGTTTATTCATCATTGACACTGCCCAACATATTTACGGCATTAACAAGTATGGTCGATTCTCACTTTCTTGAAAAATCTTATAAATTCTCGACGCGAGAATAAATTTTGAAAACCAGCTTTTCGAATACACATAGCTTCTTGGACGGCAACCAGTCAACTTTCAACTTCTCAAGAATGCTGGCTGTAACAATCTAAACGTACACTTCTTCTGCAATTATAACATTTTATAATACGAAAATGCAAATAACAATAGTATTGACATTATTGTAAGACCATTTGTTGTTACTTCATAGATCCACGCAGATGTTTCGCGTATTCCTCCATTTACACAACTGACTCAGTGTAGCCGAGAAAGAAGGCTGCTATGTTTCAGGCAGACCCTAGCAATACCAACGGTTTATAAATATGCTTAATAGTTGCATTTCGTCAGAAGACTTCCATTTGAGAGCGTATGTGTATTTCCGTAATTTATAACATAACATGAGTCTCACAGTTGTTTTCTGTCGGACGTCACGATGCGGCGTGACATCGGCGCCCCAGAGTTCGAGTTGCGAGTACGGCGGGCAGCGGGCTGCCTTCGTGCTCCGGTGAACAAACTATTTTTTCAATGTTATTTATACGTGTCCCACTTTGAAATTTGGCAGATCTATACATTAGTGTAGAAGTACATAAGTATTTTTTATAATTAATTTACTTGTCGACCTAATTGCCTTTTAAAAATTAAAATTTATTTTAAATATTCAAATAATGTTAACACACAATATTTTATATCATATGAAAGTACATCTTTGTAAGTTAAATTTAAGTGTTATTTTTCTGAAGAAAACGGTATTTGTGCAAAAGTGTTTTAATCATTACCGCGCACATGATTTTTTGGAAAAAATACTTGGTAATTTTTCTGAAAGGGGTGGGATTAGAAAAAATGCGTGTAACCCTTTTTCAACCTTAGACATAAAAAAGTTTCAAGTCGCTAAAAAAGTGATATTTTGTGAGTGTGCGATTTGACTTTGAGTGACTCTTGTATCTTATTTTACAATTTGCAACTTTTAAACAATGTTTCAACTCTTATTTTATTTCTAAAACGTGTGACGTCAAATCAATTTATGTCTGTCTATCCCAACGAGCTAGAATATACTATATTCTATACATGTGGTATATTCTAACTCGTTGGTCTATTTTGTTAATACGAAAAGAAAAATGCAGACAGTACCTTAACAGAACTTTTTGAACTAAGAACTCGTTGAGGTGATCTGTCGAGACAGTGCGTGTTCGGGCTTGCTTTGTTTCGGATGTTTATGAATATTTACTTTGTCTATTCAAGATGAGTAATAAATAAAATGACACATATACAAAGAAATTAATATATCCACCGATATGAATCGATTTAACTGAATACTAATTAATCTATGAACGTGCAATTTAAATATATTGTAGACACTACTCATGGGACCAAAACTATGTAGTTTTTCTTTTACAATTATATTTTTAAAGTTTCAGAATATTATTACTACTCGCTCTTAGGAAGGTGATTGGCATACGGCGCTTCTATGGTATGGGTGTCGGAAAGTTAACTGAAGATCTGAGTTCGGGTCTGGGGCAGAAATATTATTTGCTGGTTGAAAATACTTTCGCAAGTTTACATAATAGTGTAATATAGCGGCGCAGTTACAAATAATGCGAGAATGTTTGTGCTTTTGTAGCTCTACTAGTTTATGTATGCGAAACACCTCCACAGAAAGAATAAAGATTCACATCATAAAGCTTATCATTTGAATAACCAGTAAAGCAACAATTAGAAATGATAATTGGATAGCTTTCTACCAGGGCACAGAGCCACATCATGCCAGCTTATTTTTCTCTCCAGAGGTTTATTATGCTCAAGATTTTTAAGATTTAAAATACAAATTCTAAACCTGAAGTGAATGGTCTCGGGAATAAAGTAAAAATTTCATTTGAAGGAAAAATCTTCAATTTTGTAATTTTAGGAAGACGCCGAAAAATATTTGACTATTTTCAGTTTTCGAAAATTCAGAGTTATCAGTGAAAATCGGACCTATGTCATCTTTTAAGTGTATTTCACTGTATTCTTACAAGAAATTTAAATAAAAAAATTTGGAGCCATTTTTGAGAAAATTGATGATTTTTCTTCGAGTTCTTTAGTTAATGTCATATACATTTTCTTAAAAATTTTAGTAGTTTTCGAGCAATAATGCGTAAAATATGCACAATATTAAAAATTATCAAAAACAAGAATTTCTCAAACAAGGCTCCAATTTTTTTCTTTCAACTTTTAGTAGGGACAGCGCTCAATGTACTATATAAGCTGACATTAACGCCATTTTGCATTATTGTTGTTTTAAATAAAAAATGACACAATCGTATTTTGTTATATATCTCACGTTATTAACATGACCGCCGATGTGTTTACATTATTCAATTGTTAAAAGAAATACTTCAAGCGATGTATTATAAAGTTTCTCGAAAACTTCAATGTTTTCTGTGAAAACGAGCGTCAGAACTCTGCAATTTCAGAAACGCTCAAACGCCATTTTCTAAAAAGAAAAACAGCTCCAAATAGCAGCTTTAAACGTTTCCCCCCGGATAGTGCAAAATGCACCGTTTAAGATGATAATATATTAATTTTGCTGTATTATTTTGTTTTTCAAAAATCACCAAATGTATTTTTTTAAATACCTCTCACGCCTTTAAAATGCACATTTCCTGTGATTTGAATACATCATTGTATTTATAAGTGGACGTACTTCACATGACTTCCAATAGTTTATAGAAAACTCAAAAGATTTCTGTGAAAAAGCTTCCAATTTTGCACTTACAGAGACGCTTAAACGCCATTTCTTAAAAAACCGCCCCAAAGGGTATAGCCGAATAAGGGGTTGGAAAGTGCCCCCAAACCCCAATCGATTATTGTGATACTCGTATGAAAGAGAATATAAAATGAGGGAATTCCCCAAAAATCAGTCTCTTAGGGCAATCTGTCGCAGATGCGAGAAACAAGTTTTTCAATTATTTTTTTCTCGGCTTCTATTGCGTGTATCAGGCTGAAACTAGTGGTGCTAAAACAGCACACCTCGCTCCTTGGTAACAGTTATATAATAATATTATATGTGTCTATATCAACCCAACTCAGTCAATGAACGCTGCCAACAAAGCGCGCATGCAGTGATGGGCACTGCCAACAATGGGCACATATTTTCTTTTAAATTCTTGCTAAAATCGCCAATTTTGCCATAAATATAACTGCTTTTCAGTTTGCATTTTTGTGGTTTTATGGAAGTTCTTCTAAGGCGTTCTATGACATACTATAGCTTGTTTCGAACACATTCAATTGTTTTTCGCATGTTCCCAAGATGTTATAAGTTCAATCTTAAATGTTTAATTTTATTTTAAATGAAGGTTTACAACCAAACAAAACCATTATAAGTCTCTTCATAATTCATTAAGAAATTAAACGGTTAAAGTTGCTCTGGAGAGCAGTAAAGCAGAAAGCCCGCTAAAACGTTTAATTTTTGCTGCCAAGTTCGTACGTTAGTTTTTTTGAAGGAAAAAAATAGTAATCGAACGAAAACTATTATAAACATTTTTTATTTCCAGCACATCATACAGACAAGCAAGCATAATTTCACAAATAAATGGACCATCAAGAAATAAATGACATCCAATATATCAAAGTATGGAATGCAACGAATACTTTATCTTACACAAATGTTTTATTTTCTTATTGCTTCAATTAACTTTTAAATATGTTAATCCCTTTAATATTCGTAAAAACGTAGAAACTGACAAATAATTTCTTGGTCCTGCCGCATTACATTCTTTAAATACAAAAATAATTAAATACTCGAAAACAATTCAGACGTAAACATCATAACGAATGTCACTGGCTTCAATTCTTTCGTAATTTCTAATTTAATAATTAACACGATATATTTTGTTCTGGCACAATTGAATAACTGGAGCTTTTAAGTGCAGTGCAGAGATGCCACAATAGGTGAAATCACGACAAGATGGTCGAAGTGGCGGTCATGGAATCCAAATATATACGTTTCCAAGAGACGCGTTTCTGATTTAATCTATCCAAAGACGGTCTCTAATTAAAAGATACGAAAAATAACTAACTAAATTGATAAACATCTAAAAAATTTCTAAGAAATCTAAGAAATTAGAATGTTCTCTAGGCCATGATAAATGCTCAAATTAATAAATATTGCAAAATAATCACCTGGATATTACTTCTGAAAATAATCAATTAATAAATAATTACCATCTTATTAAGATGGTAATTAAGATACCATCTTATTTTCAATTAATAAATTATTAATCACTGGGATATACTATCTATTAGATATACGAGTACAGCTTCTAGGTGGTGTTGCTTACAGTCCACAGTTGTATGGTATCTTAAACTGGACAAAATTATAATTTTATGAAGTACGGCCTAACTAACACTGCTCTTTCAGAATTATTCGCCTCCGGTTTGAAGGAACGATGAAAGCCATTATACCGTCGGCAGACCGTCAACTTTAAGTACTCGTACATCAATACATTGAAAAAACAAATTGTAGAAGCAAAAGTGCGAGAAAGCAAAAATAGAATTAATATTAGAATTTCAGTAGGAATTTAATTAATTATTTTTCATAACATCCATTCAATTTTTCTCACGGCTGTAGTTGGTGTGAAACCTGTATATATTTCATTAATTTCAAGGGAAACTCGAAAACTTCTTTTTCCACAAAAATTGTACATGGTGTTTTCAAAGAGCTTATTTTGAACAACATACTTTGAAGCAAAAATCTCGATCTTCAATTTTGTAGGAGTAGTTTTGATTTCTTTTTTTGCAATTTTCGAATAAAAGCGAGCAATACCATAAATGAGCTTAGCGTTATATTTCTGTCCGTTCCTTATTGCATATATGGAGAAAATTTTAAAAACATTTTGAAATTTTTTGTTGTAAATTTTAATCGCAAAATACGCATACTCTAATCGTTTTTTGAAAAAAGTGTACATGACCTTTTTTGAAGAAGTAATTTTGTGGAACAGATTTTGTCTAAGACAAAAATCACTATCTCCAATTTTGAAGTTTCCATTTTTTTCATTTTCGATCGTGTATGTAAATAAAAATTAGACTGGTGCCATTCTCTTTGACGGAATTTCGGTTTCAAATTACAGCGTCCGCGACATCAGCTAGAACGAATGGGGAATATCAATTTTGAAGGAAATCAGCTGAACGGTTTATGTATTAGCTTTGTACGTAGATGGGCGGACAGACACCTTTCAATCGATTTTTCGGTGTCAAGGACACACCAAACATGGATGTTGGCTACACCATGCGTTAAGAGGAATTTTTTATATTTGGCAATTGTATTTATCCACTTTTTCCTTACCAGGGCCCGCCAATAAAATTTTTTGTGTCGAAAATTCGCCGTTTTTCAGCGCACAATTACAATACTTTCTCTTCTTACGTTAGTAAGTACGGGGACGTAAAATTGCAGAAACGGGGGAAGATACTTGAATTTAAAGGTATTTTTGTCAACCACTTTTCACGCCAGGTCCAAGTAAAAAAAATAATTTGAAATTGATTTTTGACGCGATAACGTTGGAGTACTGTCTTAGTTTTACTTTCCCGTATATATAAGTTTATACGGAGTAATAAAAGTAGTATAGAGAAAGTTATGTAATGCTGTTTTGGGGTGCCCTGATACCAAAAACATGTTTTTTTCGAAAACGTCCGTCCGTCTGGTTTATATGAATTACACAAGCGCCTAAACCATGCGTACGATCTTTTCAAATTGAAGAAACCCCTGTCTATTTGGCCTGAGTCAAAGCTCTGCGTTCATTCATTAGTTTTAGGGGGTACTTTACACAGAGCCTCTGGGATATTTCCAAATTTTCTCAAAAATGATTCCATTTTTTTTCCTTTAAATTTCTTTTAAGAATAGAGTAAAATGCACTTATAAAGGTGGCATAGGTTCAATTTTCACGGTTAACTCTGAATTTTCAACAAGTTTCAAAAGTTTGAATTTTTTCGGGGACTTCTTACAACTAAGAAATTAAAGATAAAGATTTTTCCTTGAAATAAAATTTGTTGTCCATAATTCGTTCTTTCATTAAGATCATGTTCATTTTTTGACAATTTGAGTAGTTTTTGCGCAATATTGCGTGCAATTTGTGTAATTAAAAAAACCTTCAAAAACAAGATTTTCAGCAGCTGCAAATTTTTTATTCATTATTTTCGAACGAATAATGCTAATTGCACTCTTTAATATGACGTGTTCATTTTGCCATTCATTTTTGTTTTTTCACAAATTACACTGTTTTGTTTTGAAAGATCTCTCACACTGGTAATATGCACGTTTCCAGCAATTTGTAAACACTGTTGTATTTGTGAGTTAAAGTCCTTTAGAATACTTCAAAAGAGGTTCTTCGAAAACTCAAAAATGTTCTGTTAACAATTGCTTTAAATTTCGAATTTACAGTAACGCTTGAACGCCTTTTTCTTAAAAACCGCTCCAAATGTTTGAATGAAAATTTACATTTAGGATGAGGTTTTACTGTTCTTTAATATTCTTAAAATAATATTTCCATTCTACTATTAGAAAACCTAAAAATTAAGAATATTTTTTAAAAAATGTTCTTTGGGCGGCAATAGATGGCAACAGACAAGTTCGAATAGCTAGCCGATATCAAAAGAACTACAAAACTAATACGGAAAACTCTGTGCTATTCTGTAACACCACTAGTTTTCCCTAAAATGTGTCTTATAAAATTCTATATCTTTTTTTCATATTTTTAAACAACGTGAACGATAGTGAAAAAAACATTAAAACCAACTTTATCAGTAAATAACTTGAAATTCGCGCCAAGTGAGAATGGAAATTGTTTTTACTAATGTTTAAATAATTTATATTTAAATTATTGAAAAGTCTCACTTACCTTGCTGACAAATGTTTGTTTTTATGTGGAAAGTATTTATATTTTCGAAATAAAATCATCAAACCCCTTTTGTTTTTAGATTTCGGTATTGCTTCTAATAAATCAAATTATTCGGTTTAAGTATATTAATTATTCGTGTTTATAATATAAATAAAATTACTCTGTTGCAAATGTATTAATAATGTACAATTAGACAATCATAGACAATAATCATAGTCACTTCTTCAATAAACGGAATCACACTTCTCAACATTTCTGACGGTTTAACAATTAGTTACCAGCGTTGCCAAAAAATAAATGATCGCAGCTATGTGGGAGCAGCATCTCAGGGTGCCACTTCCGTTCGCACGTTCAAAATAATATCGTTTCACTCACGACATTCACGTGGTGGAAAGAGACGGACGGGTTCCTCCCGTGCACTGATTTTTGCTAGTTCTGCGCAGCACCAGTTAGCGTCACGAACCATGTTTTTTTGTTGTTGTTATTTTCAGCCTAATACATGCAATAGACGCCGAGAAAAAAATAAAAGTGAAAAAACACGTTCTTCGTTATTTGTCTGCCACAAATTCCTCTAGAAGGCTGTTTTTTTGTTAATCTACGGCATTTTGTAAGCTCTTTTATATGAGCATAGCGATTATCGATTGGATTCGGGGGCAGTTTTCACCCCCTTATTCGGCTATGCTATTTGTAAACACCATTATACTAGTTTTGTATACCGAGGGTATAATATGAGAAATTTTTAAAAATTGCAAAACACGATTTTCTCAAAAACGACTCCGAATTTTTTCTTTATACTTTTGGAAGGGAGAGTGTTAAATGTACTCTAGAAGATGACTAACGCCATATTGCTCTATTCTTTTGTTTCTGCAACAATTACAAAAATGTAATTTTTTGACAAGTCTCACGTCATTAATATTAGCAGAAATTTGTTTACATTATTGTATTTATGAGTACACGTGCTTTAAGTCATATAATGTTTCTCGAAAATTCAATCATTTTGTGGGAAAACTAGTTCAGAAGTCCGCATTTTCAGGAACGTTTAAATGCAATTTTCTTAATAAGGGCTCAAAATTTTTTCGTCAAACATTTCCAACGGATAGTGCTAAATCCACTCTTTAATGTGATGTAATGTTTATTCCGGTGTTTTTTCCAAATATTATACACATGTAAATTTTTTGAAATGTCTCTCATGCCGTTGGTGTGCACATTTCCAACTATTTGTATGGATATTTGTGAGTTAAAGTACTTAAAATGACTTTAAATGAAGTTTTTCGAATAGTCAAAAATTTTCTATGAAAAAGTGCTTCAATTTTCAAATTTACAGTAGTGTTTAAACGCTGTTTTTTTAAAAAAATAGTTATACATTTTTCAAAGGAAATTGTCATTTATGACGAGGTCTTACTGTTCTTTAATAATCCTATATATTTCCGGTCTATAATTAGGAAACCGAAAAAATAAGAAAACGCAAAAAACTTTAGGCGGCGATAGATGGCAGCTGGCAAGTCCGAGTAGCTAGCCGAGACCAAATGAAATAGAAAACTAATACGGAAAAGTCTGTGCACCACTAGTCTCTGAAAGAAATATTGTACGGAACTGTTAATATATAGAGGAAATAGAATTCAGAAAATTAATGAGCCCAAGTTTAAAGATTGTAATTTCATTAGAATAAATGTTGAAGTTTTATTGTCAAAACCAAGTAAATGCTGATAATTTGTAGTGGTAGTGCCATCAATTTTCCAATAATATGTTTAAGTCAGCAGAACTTATAAAAATCGCAGCTCTGTGTTGATTTGCACGTCCGTATACAGAGTAAATTAAAAGACAATGCATTTATACGTCGAATGCATATATGCACAATCAACTTAAATTATTGTCAGTTAGCATTGAAGAATGTCGAGCTAATGAACAGTACAAGGCAAATTATTATTTTAAAGTAATTATTATAGTGATACATGTAAAAAATCGGGCAACATAAATAATAAAATTTGAAGATTAATAAAAGTGAATATATCCCAACAATAAATAAGTAGAAAGTGGGTATATCTCACTATTTGGTTCCAAAATACGCTAGAAGATAACGCCAAATCGATTTCTAATTCAACAATTAGGTGTAATGCTCATGTTTCAATGTACTTCAGTGAATTATTGTGTTTATTAATGAGAAGAGTAAGCAATGCAAAATTAGCAATTTCCAAAGACTTTCAAAGAATTTACAGCAAGCATGTACATCGTAATATGGAATACATTAACATATAGCACATGCCGATTAAAAACCTTAATTGGTTTGCCTTGTTTAATCCGTAAAACTCTGATCGCATCCCTGTGTTCACTGAGCAGGAGAAGCCACTGGGCTGGAGGCTACGGGTGGCTATGGGTTCGTGCCCGCAACACTACTTGGGTTTGCTGTACACCTTGATAAAGGAGGCCCGGAAAAAAGTTTGCGAGCGGGCCGCACTGATTTCGTTACGCTATTGGGCTATACCCCTTTACAATGAAAACATCCTTACAGGACAAGGTTTTACTCTTCCGTAATATTCTTAATAATATTCACCATACATAGTCAATTACTTCAACACATTGTGTAGTCAGAATCCATGTTTGATAGGTCCTTGACACCGAAGATTCGATTGACAACAAAACGTGTCAGTCTGTGACTAAGCGCCTAAAACGCTCAGCCGATTTTCTCCAAAATTGATATTCTTTAATCGATCTGGCTGATATCGCAGCTTCTTGAATTTGAAACGGATATTTTATTTTTCGGGGGTTCTTTACAAGAAGTCCCTGGGACGTTTTCAAAAAAGTACCTATGTTTTTTATAACTTACGTTGTCGGATAATGTAATAGACCCTTGCGAGAATGGTGCAAGTCTGATATTGAAATCCCTAATTTTTTGAAGGAAGGAAGGAAGAAAAAAAAATAGTCTTTTTATAACTAAAATAATGTGGATAGGGATTTTTTCGCTTAAGGGAATCTTGTTCAAAGACAGGTTTTGAAATAATCATGTACAATTTTCCGAAAATTTGAGTGATTTTCGCGTAATTTTGCATGAAATATAGGCAAAATTTCAATTTATCTCAGTTACCTTTTTTTCCTTAAATTTTGACCTCTGATAATGCAAAGAACGCTTAACAATGGTGCAGGTCTCATGATAGATAGTCTTTTTACATGTACAATTATTAAGATAATCAGAAACAGATATTCAAATAAGGCCAGGTTCCATTTTTCGAAAATATGAGTATTTTTTGCGTATTTTGATGTCAAACACACAATTTTAAAATTTTAAACAATTATTTTCACCGAAACGGCTCCAAAATAAAAAATATTTTCGCGTATGTAGCAAAGAACGATAAAGAAAATGGTAGTGGTTCCATTTTCGGCGCACTCTCTGAATTTTCGAAAATTGGAATAAAAATCGAAATGGAATATTCGAATTTCCCGCGCTTCCTTTGCGACAGCGTTAATATATAAGACCGTCGCATTACGTGTCATTAAAATTTTAATTTCCCTTCACTTCAAAACATGAGCGAAATTACTCATTCTTTTCAAATAATTGTTTGTACATAAAAATCAAAAAATGTAAATTGCCTTTATTTTAAGCACAAATTCCGCAAAACTATTCTTTAAAAAAATTGAACATAATCTTATTGAAAATATATTTTTTAGAACAGATTACGATAAGTAAAGAGGTGGCTTACCGAATTGTCCAATTTGCTTCACACAGGTATGTCATATTTCATATAACGGCTACCCTGTTACATAGAGATCCATGGAATAGTTTTTGGATAGAGATGTAGCTTATTAAACAAATGCTCATTTATCTTACATTGAACAGTATGTTAATGGAGGTACAGTACAATGAACAGTATGTTAATGGAGGTGAATCCAACACCTTACATTTTAATAGAAAAAAACAAACATTGTTTTCTTTCATTGCTAGCAAAAAAGCAGAGGTGCGTACAAGCTTTTCTTATATTTTGACACAAAATATTCAATATTTGCTATATGTTCTTCATACGACTTAATCGAATTCTTCGAATTTCTTCGTAAAATGTCATGTTAAGTTCTACAGGATTCTTCCGTTATTGTGGGTTACTGGACAGTCAGTGATAGTTACAGGATAACTACTCGGCTAGTGAAAAATGTGATGTACACGTAAGCTTCCGCGGCTCGAGTTCTTGACTTCTTGGTTGTCCGGGTGACGCCGCGTCGTTGGCTGAGAGGCCGGCGTTTCGCTTGACATATCGCAGGCTTCAGGTCTCTCGTCACCGCCCCGAGGAAGCCTGCGACATGACAGGCGAAACGCCGGCCTCTCAGCCAACGACGCGGCGTCACCCGGGCAGCCAAGAAATCAAATAATATGATGGTTATAATTCACAAATGTTGATAGTCGTATTTTACGACGTACACGCACAGACCATGTGAATTAGGGAAACCAATACCTTTACAAATCACGAACTTTTAACTACAAACGATTTAAAGTGGTGAAAGCAAAATATAGCTTCATCATTCATTGTGACCCACTATCGCTATGTTTACTTCTTCACTTATCACTTACCCTTTAGCTGTTTCTCTTTACAAAACTTAAATGCTGACGTAGGTATGAGGCATTGCAATATCTTCTTTCACGACCAGAAACACCACACGAACCCGTTTCAGTAAAATAAAAAAAAAAAAAGATTTAAACTAATGCACTTGAAAGACAGCCTACTACGTAAGTTATAAACTATGACGACTATTATACTACACTTTATTATTCTTTAATATTCCACTGATGAATCACTTCATTGAATAAAATAATCTCCAAAATTTTATCTTCAAGTGCCATTACTATTCATTATTTCAATAAAGCTCTCGAGTGCGCGGACAGATGTGTGTTTTTGCCATTCCGTCAGTGGCGTCTAGACCACGTCCCGTGCACCGGTCGAGACGTATGAGGTGCCATTCGATGCGTCTCGGGCTCCCGACGGGGAACTAATAATTTTCCAAAAACTTTTTTTTGGCGCTGCGATCTTAGAGATAAAGCCAGGAATTAAACCAACGCCTCCTCAATCAATCTACGTAGGTGGCGTTGATTAAATACCAGATCCCAAGGTCATTTTTGCTTAAAACACCATACATTTTTCATGACCTTCGCATCACTGATGTTGACATCTTTAAGTGAACAATTGAATTACCAAGTAAATCGCGCTGCAGTTCGATTTCAATTTAGTCGAATTATTATCGTATTTAAAAAAATAAATTTGCGAATACCTACGCAATTTATTGAACGGAACTTATTGAACTACGGAAATTATTGAACTTGAAGAATTAGAAGTGCATATCGTGAGAAAACAAAACTGTGAGTAATGCTAGAGAATGAATGAACCTTATGTTCGACTTCGCACTTTTACGTTCTTACACAAGTGTGTAAATACCGTTTTCAAATGAATGTGACCCATGACATATACTCATGCAAATTAACCACAAACATAAAAAATAGTCACGTTTTCTAGATTCGCATATAAAACAATTAATAGAGCAATTGTAGAAGTAGAAGTGAACACAAATTAGACTGAGTTTGTAAAGTATTAATCTCTTCAAAAATTAGGGGAGAAAAATATGGAAGTATTAGGAAAATCCGGGGAAGAATCAAATGTAGTTGTAAAAGATGTTGCGATACAATTTTCGGATCTAATTTGGAATGATCTGCATTTTTGCATTTAGCATTTGTGTTAATGCAAATGTGCTATGTGCATTTTTGTGCATATTATCAAAAAAGGGTAAACATGAAGCTGTAATAGAATTTAGCTATTAGCATCAAAACTTGCAAGTTTTTGTTGCGGCGATTATAATTTTGAAATTGAAATAAAACCAGTTCACATCTTATATGGAGGTTTTTTGTTGGGAATTTTTGAATGGGAATATAACATGATCTACTACGATTCATTTGTAAGTCCAATGCCAGACACTGAAAGAACACATTTAAACAAAGTTGGGCCTGAAAGAAATGAAGTATAAAATAAATTTTCAACACTTGAAACTATTTTTAAAACAGCGTACAGCATCAGCAACGCCACATTTTGCTTGTGTTCATTTATTTCACCTGGTCAAAACAGTTTGCCAACATTCTTGCCATGGTAACTAATTTGAAAGTACACCACTTGCCAAATTTTAAGCGAGCAAATACAAAATTTTAACATTTTCGTTAATGTGTACAAATATTTGTCAAAATGTTATAAGACAATATTTAGAGAACTTTCCACTTAATGCGATATTTTATTTATTATTCCTTTTGTACCATTTTGTTTTATTCTGTGTACTGAAATTTTTAAATGATTTGTTATTATATAGCTTAATCGAAATCAGGCTTTCGTAAAATACCGGAGAATTGGACTCTTCGATTGTAGAGATTGTCGGGGGCAAATTTTCTATTGTTTTAAAGAAAACGTGGTTGGAACGTTTTCGAAAATTGGCCATTATTAGTGCAAATATGCTAAAAAAACTTACGAATTTTTTAAAAACCGTTGTTAGAGATGTTCTGAAGCCCATGTGTTATCACACGCATTAAACAATGAAGTACATCTATAATGTAAATTTTAAGGCACACCCAGTGCTTCAACTTGCTTAGCCCCTTGGTGAACAGGGGCAGGCACCCGCTCGGTCGGCGTGCAATCGATACGATTTTCTCCAAACGAGAGCGTTTCTCGCACGAAATGACGTCGCACGTTTATGTGCTTTGTCTGAAAGTGGAAAGTCATATATTCGACAAGCTTCTGAGCCCCGATGTTGTGGTTGTAGATTGACGTTTCATGTAAAGTTTGAAGAATGTTTTTCAAAATCTGAAAGTTTCGACTCGAGCCAAATGAACAGGGGTTTCAATTTGGAAAAAATCCTACGCATGGTTTAGGCGCTAGTAATATTCACAGATAACATACGGACAGATGGACGGACGTTTTGAAAAAATACACCTTTTCCGTATCAGGAGACCTCTACGTGTATTTCCGTTGAAATTTCGAAATCGATTTTCTGCATAACTGTCCCTATATTACGTACACGGGAAAGTAATAACGAAACAAAATAAGGCAATAATGTTTCTTATCCAATACAAGGAAATTCGCTTTCGTTTCGTTTCAGTAAAGAAACGAAATGAAACTGTCTTCAACGATGTTTTATTTTGTAACTAAAGTAAATTCGGGCAGACTTTACTTTTGTTACTTGTAACTAAACTAAACTCAGACGCAGTCGCAAGCAAAAACCACAGGCGACGCTTGAGTGCGGTACAGAGGAAAGGAGCATTGAAAATTGTCTGCACCCATAGAACTCTATCAGAACAGCAGTACTGGTAGTGGCTGGAGCCATACACATCCATCTTCTTGCTCAGGAAAGGAAACTCATTTACCGGACGAATAGCGAACAAGACGAGTCCGTTGATAAGCCAGCGCCCTTACAATGAAGCACTGGCTGAACAACTGGGAAAATGAAAGCAGAGGAAAATATGCAGTCACCACTCATCCCACCCTCCTTGGGTGTCCTTCCACCAAACACATTTCCACACTGGTCACGGATGATTCTGCAAATACCTCCACTGGATGATGAAAGTCGAAAGTGGGGAATGTGTATGCTGCCATGTGCTAAAAAGATGAGGCTGAGCACATACTTTTAGTCTGTGAGAGATGGGCTGCCCACAGGTCACTAGAAGAACAGGTTGAAGTTATAACTCCTGATAACATAATTGAGATGATGCTTATCAGCAAAGAAAGTTGGGACAAGATATTTACCTATATGGAAAAGGTATTCCGCACATAAGAACTACAAGAAATCCCAAGCCAATAACAACTTGAACGGGTAAAAAGTAGGAATACCAAGAGATAAGCCACTCGAGTGAAACGACAAGATGCCATTCGGAAGTAACGCAAAAGCGGGCCTGAAATGGTTCCCCTGTCTAAGGGAAAAAGGGTTCGTGGTTTCAGTGGGCCAGAGTCCCACAGTTTCCCTCGTTACATTTTTTTTTTTTAAATGTCGATTTTATCATTCCTTGATCACTTTTTAAAACATATTCTTGAAAAAATCTGATTTAGCGAGATCATCACTATACTTTCTTCCTAAAGCAGACACTTTTACCAAATGTGGAGCGTTGTACACAACTCACAATAAAATTCCATCAATGATCTTCTTCCTCTCATTCAAGTATGGCAGGAATAAAGATACCTAGCATGAGTTTGCTTTTTAACAAAATAATTAAGAAGTGGTGGGAAATAGTTGAATACTTAATTGCCAAACTAGGAGGTGAAATAATAAAGTATCATTTATTTTTTACTCGTGCATTATTGCTTATTGCCTTTGGTACAGGGCTAGTTATCCACTGCATAACTTACCTGAATAGAGAGGGTCATAGTTATGGAGAAAATGCTACATGTTCTCTTACAGAGGGAATTATGAAAGGGAATTATGGGTGGGAAATGTGAAATGACAAAGAAAGTCAAGTTAATAAATAGTTAATCAATAAATAGGTAAGTATGAATAATTAAAATAGGTAAAAAATAAAATCATATATGTACCAGAAGTGTTAACTAGTTGTAATATTCTTGGGCCAGAGGGAAGGGAGGGAAACATAATACGTACTCTTGAATACTATATCATATACTACTATTTACAATAATTCAATATAATGATAAAAAAATAAGAAATAATAAAAATAAAATAAAATTTTTAAAAAATGTGGGCAATAATGAATTATTCAAAATTTTGTTTTAATGTTTTTTGCATAAGAACATGTTTTTATCTATAAAATTCCAAAGATTATTTCATTTAAATACTACCCAAAAATTCCCATGTTCCCAAAAATTAGGATAATAAAAAATAAAAGTTTAGTTTATAATTACCTACCTACTGTTCATAATGTTTTTAACACACAAGAGCTCCAGGAATTGTGCTTTAGTTACAAATTCTTTCTCAAATGGGTGTACAGATTTAAGCTTTGATTTGAATTGATAGCAATATTTACTTAATTTTCTTTGCCCAACATTAAGTAGTATAGGTTTTTAGTCAAACTTTAAGTCAATTCTTTTAGTCAACCATTAAGTCAATATAGGTTTTTAACGCTATCACCTATATATTTTATGTGTACAATGAATCCACCTTATTATATTATTATGAATTTTGTTTGTTCGTTTGAGAATTCAAGTATAAGAGGTTTTAAAATACCTCTCGTAATCAAATGTGAAGACTGCAATGTACAAAACATAACAAGGTGATTAATAATTTCTGAAATGACTCTAAATGCACCTCTGGATTTATTTGTAACATTCAGTATTACAAACACACTCTTACAGCTACAAGAAGATATTGCAAAACACATGTTATATTTTGGTAGATATTTATTTCAAATAAATATTTATTCTCATTTGTAATATGATTCAATTTGAAAATTTTACAAGTTGACTGCACTGTCATAAAAACAATAAAGAAAAATAAATTAAACGTATTTGTGCTGTAAAAGAAATTTGCTAGAAATTGTGTTGGAGCACAAGGCTTACCCATGGGCTGCCACATGTCTGGGCTCTGCCAACTGTCGTCGATGAGGTGCTTCTCCCATAGCTCCTATTGCTGGAGCAGCCCAGGCTTTGCTGCGGCGCCAGTGCCATGGGTCCGGGGCATCTTGATTGGAAACGTGTACTGCACCCTGAAATTTTAACCATATTATAGTACCATGATTTATCAACTTTGGAGTGAGATGAGTAAAATGATATTGACAATTATTTATTAGTCATTACTTCAATAATACAATGGAATCAAGACACTTAGATATGAGAAACATATATTTCCAGTTCAGAAGCAGAGGCCGACATCAGCATCTTCAGGATTGCTTGGAAACTTAATGAAAAATCTTGATGAAGGAGCAAGCAACAGAATGGAAAAAGCAACAGAAATGGAATCTAAAACTACCTTTACTAGCACAGAAAATTCTATAATTAATGTGTTATACTTTCTGAAATTATAATTTCTCTACTCTTTTCACAAGTTAACTATTTATCACATACAAACAAATAAAAATTGAAGACTAAACTAAGATTTAACAGGTGAGGCCTACCCTCAGAACACCACTTTTGGAATGACAAAAGCTGAAAATTATTTTTTGAAATTTATATATTTTTTAAATGTTTAAATTAAATATTGAATATTTAATTATTATAAACTTTACTACAATTACACCCTTTCTAAGAACTCTCCCTTCCTAACCAAAAGCACTCTCCTCTTTGCCCAACAATTAAGCTAATTATTAGGCCCAATTACACTAATTAAATTCCTTCATGCGACGAGTTCCTGTCAGTGCCAACTTCATCAAAACCTTGTAGGAGCCACATCCATGCTTCTGGTTTTCTTTGTACATATTTTCCTCATTTCCCAGCTATACTTTAACAATTAATTTGATGTAATGTTACGAATTCTCATAATTGCTTTTCTCATGTCTAAAGTTCTATTATTCCATTGTTTCTATTATACTTTCATGTTTTTTCTCCCATATCCTTTTGATTTACCCAAATGAATTTTCCAGTCAATCAAAGGTGGTAACATGTTCAATTATTGGCTTTTAATTACTGTTTTGGCTTGATGTTTCTTGCCTAGAAGCTAGAATTTTTGCTTTTAGATTGATATTTTCTTTTAGTATTCTTTGCATATTTTGTTTCATTCATAGGCTCATCTGCTGTCTTGAACCTTCACCATTCTTATTACTGTCATTATATCCTGATATAAGTTCTAAATGTTCTAAAAGTCCTGGAACTGCTTTTTCTTACTTTCCTCCTCCAACGAATTAATTTTTAAACTGTTTTATATACTGATTTTTTTTCTTCATCTTCTTCTCTTTTTTTAAAGTTTATTTGGAGTTGCATCAACAATAAACTTATAAGCAACTTCAGTAAGTTTCAATAAAACAACAAAATAACAACAAGCTACACATTTAATTATTTAGGATGAAAGTTCACATTTCCATTGAAACATTTAAACATAAAAACTAGTGGTGGTAGAGAATGGCACAGACTTTGTTGTAGTAAAATTTTCTAATTTCCTTGAAGTGGGCTAGCTTTACGGTCCTGCTCCCATCTTCTTGGCAGCTACCATCTATCGCCCCCATAAATACATTTTTTAAAACATTTTCTCAATTTCTCGCTATCCTAATGGTAAATTCGAAATATTACTTTCAAAATATTACATACGAGTAAAACCTTATCCTAAATGGAAATATTTGTTTGTAGCCGTTTTTAAGCAAAAATCGTTTACGCTCTAGTGCAAATGCGAAATTTAAAACACTTTTTCACAGGAATCTTTTGTTTTTGAAAAACTTTATTTGAAACCATTTGAAGAACTTTTACTCACAACTGCAATAATATATACAAATTGCTAGAAATGTCCATATTAATGGTGTGAGAATTATTTTCAAAAAATTACATTAGTGTAATTTTTGAAAAAAACATAAGAATACAAGCAAATTAATTCTATGTCATCTTGAACTGTGCAACAAGCACTAGCCTTATGACAAGTTTGAAGAAAAAAAATTGAGCGGTTTTTGAGAAAATGGCGTTTGAACATTTCTGAAAATGCCGAATTTTGAACACATTTTAAAAGAAAACTATTGAGTTTTCAAGAAACTTTATTAGACATTATTTAATCGCGTGTAGTCTTTAAGTGCAATCATGTTAAACAATCGCCATTAATGTAAATATTAACTATTTGAGAGACTGGTAAAAAAAATTACACTTTTGTAATTTTTGCAAAAACAAAAGAATAGAGCAAAATGGTGTGTATGTCACCTCATAGAGTACATTTAGCACTACTCCTATCCAAAGTTTAAGGAAAATATATGGACCTACTTTCGAAAAAATCTTGTCATTGTTATTTTTTAATATTGCACGTATTGTATGCAATATTGTGCAAAAACTACTAAAAGTCTCAAAAACATGCACATGACCTCAATGAAAGAAATATTAATGGACAAACATTTTCCTTTGAAGTGAAAATCTCTATCTTTAATTTTGTAGTTGTAGGAAGATGACGAAAAAAATTCAAATTTTTTAACCATGAAAATCGGACCTACGTCACGTCTATAAGTGAATTTTACTCTACACTTAAAAGAAATTTAAAGAAAAAAATTGTAGCCATTTCTGAGAAAGTTTTGAAAATGCCCCAAAGGCTTCATGTAAAATACCCTTAAATTTTAAATTCAAATTTCAACGCTTCAACTCAAGCCAAATGGATGTCAGGGGTTTCTTATATTTGGAAAAAATTCTACATGTTGCTTAGGCGCTAGTGGTGTTCACGGGCGGACGGTCTGACGTTTTGGTGTCAATTGATTTTTCGATATCAATGACCCACAAATCATGGATTGTAACACCATGTGTTCCCCTCTTAATTTTGCAACTGAATTTATCCTTTTTTCGTTATCAGGACCTGGCAATGAATTTTTTCTGCCGAAAATTTGTCGGCTTTTCCCGCAGCGTTACATAACTTTCTTTATACTACGTATATTACTCCGTATACATATACACACATGAGAAGGTAAAGTACAAGATAAAAATATACAAATATAAACGACATTTTAACAATAAAACAAAAAAGTAATAACGTGCTGAAACATTTTCTTTAAAACGGCTTCTAATTTTTCAAAGAAAATGTGCATTTAGGACCATATTTTACCCTTATCTAATATTCTAAAGTCGTATGTCAATTTCTTTTGGGGATCCCAAAAATTGAAAAGGACTGCAAAAATGTGTTTTAGGTACCAATAGATGGCAGCTGAAGGTGGAGCACAACCCAAAAGAAAGCCCAGATACAAGGATGATATGAGGAATACATTATATATTTGTAAAAAAACTAGTAAGAGTGTGACTGTGCTATTTGTGGCACCACTACTTTTTGGTCTTCGCCCTATCTTCAATAGTTGATGTTGGGACCACAAATCTATAGGAGGCTTTCTTGAGTGACAAGCAAATGACGACAACTTCTTTTGCAATCTTATGTTGGTCATCAGAATTGTAATTCCACCTAACTTGCTGTCTGGGATACTTCCTATATCTTCAAATCTTTATCTGAATCACCACATCCACTGAAGTTTCATCACATAACTGATCCTGGACTCGACTGATGCAATAATTTTCAAATAACCTATGCATGTTCAGTAATAGAGATTATTACTTACGCACAATTTCCTGAGCTATGGACATAAAAGAAATCCCAGAATAAAAGGGAAATAAATTTACCCACATTGTTTTCCACCAAAGAATTAAAGTAACAAAATGGGGCTCAATTATCCTGGACATACAAGTTGTCTGTAAATAAGCTCGTGCAATTTGGAGATATATTTCTAACCACAGAATCATGTTATGTTAATATTCACAGAGTATATTGGATAGTGGGAATCACACTGTCTTTGATAAAGTTGTAGATTGGGAAACAAATGTTATGCAGTACCCCAGACCTAACAAAAGGATGCAGTTGCAGTTTTAAAAACTTCATAAGAAATGAATATGAATGTAATGAAATAGAAGTTGAATCTAATTTGGTGATTACTTATAAACAATTTCAAATAACTAAATAGAAAAATATGTAGTGTTTACTGTTTTTATTGGTAGTATTTGATATGAATTTATCAATTTTATTTTTCCAATTTCAATCACTTTGTTCAACACTTTAAATTAACAAAATTCTCAATTGATCAATGAGGTATGAAAGGGACTATTACTTTGAATTGAATTTGCCTTGTTTTACGTGGCGAGAGTCGGACCATCAGGCCCGCTCTTCCGTCTGACCACGCAAATTTCGCTACGCTCCTTTCACCAACTAGGAGAGAAAGGAGGTATTTCTTGGGTGAGAAACAGGCGATTTGAATTTAGCTCAGAGGCGTCATTTAGGCTTGAGGATCTTTTACATGCAAGTAAATCTACGAACATGGGACAGCCGGCTTTACTTCCCCTCCGAAGGATTTTTTCGCTCTTAAAAATCCACGGCTTCGATCGGGTTTGAACCTGCCAACTTGGGTACAACAGTCCAATTACTTCAATTCTGCTTATTCATTTTATCAATCCATGTTATTTTTATCACAATATTTTGAAATGTTCACTTAAAAGTTTTTAATTAAACACTAATATGATTATTAGAAAATGTACTAATGTCTGACTTAGTACATTGGCTCTCATATTAGGGAAGAACGTTCTTTATCCCCTCTCCCCCACGAATATGATGTTTATTAACCTTGCAAGCAAACAATCTTGCACCCTCGGCCTTGCAATGCACCGCAGTCGATACACTTATTATTTCTGCAAGAGAACGGCCATTTTAACTCACCTCCTCGCGCGGGTCGCGGTCGAGGCCGTAGCCGCGGGGCGCGGGCACCACGCCGGCGGGCACGTGCGCCATGTGGAGGGGCGGGTGCGGCGGGCCGGGGTGAGCGGCAGCGGCCGCCCCGGGCGCCGGCGGCGCGGCCCACGCCCACGCCCGGCCCGCGGACCTTGCGGGTCCGCGCCCCCGCCCGCCCTGCCCCGGGCCCGAGCGGGCGCGCGCACGAAGCCGCCAGGGCCCGCCGGCGCAGTCGAAGGCCGCTGGTTGGGGATCTCGTTGGGCTCCCAGTTGGGGCTTGAGCCCCCCGGCCCTTGCCGCTGCCGCCGCCGCCCGCCGCCGCTCCCGCCTCCCCACGGTCGCTCTCCCCCACGGCCGCTCCGCCGCCCGTCCCGCGCCGCCGTCGTCGTCGTTGCCGCCGCCGCCGCCGCCGCCTCCGGCCCCGGCCCCGGCCCCATCTCCGGCTCCGCCGCCGTCTCCCGCGGCCGCCACAGGTGGAGCGGGTCCCGCCCCCGCCGGAGCCACCTACAAACCGAACACACGCGTTCTTTTATCTTTGACGAATTCTGACAGACTGCTAAGACGATCATAGTCTACATTCGCGGGAGCCTGAATACTTTAAATAAAGAATGAAAATAATAATTAAAAAAAAACATTTTAAGTCAATCCATAATATCTAATATTGCTTGTTTCGTTATGAATAACGGGACCGCATATCTATTCTTCCTCTCGATGTTCATTGCAGTGCCGACCTAAACATCACTGTAGTTACTGAAAACAATGAAACTACCTTTAAAAATAAAATACTTTGCATTTTTTCACCGCATGACAATGCAGCATTGCATTACAAAATGTAAAGCCAGACAAACCTGAAGTACTAAGTCAGAAATTTAGAAATAAAATAAAAAATATTGGCAAAGGTGTTTGAATTCTGCTCAAATTCTTTGAATATGAGTGAAATTGCTTTGAGCAATATATCTCATTTCATCATTTGTACACATCAAAAAGGTGCTAGTTGTCTATGTCACAGATTTTGAAGTGCCGAAGACACTATACTCTGAATTTATATTTTAGTTTTTATTTTCGTCGATTGATTGATTAGTTATTCCGGGCGCATCAATGGCTAAGGTCGATATTCCTGTAAGTGTAGTACATATTTCTTTCCCTCGGAAGGTGAGATCCGGCGCAGACCTACCGGTCGGCTAGGTTTCTTTCCAAAACAGGTATCTCCCACCAGTCGGACACCACACCAACCGGGACAAGTTCTATGCTACCGACACGCGTCTAGTGTAAATATGAGTAAGGGGTGAGGATAGAGCAAAAAAGGGGGAAAAAAGATCGCGAGTGGTCCGTTATGGTTCTGCTCCGGCATTCGTCTGGTAGTGATCGGAGAAACCTGGGAAAACCACCGACCAGAGCAGCCAGCCCATTCTCCTCCAGACGTCTGAATTCGACACAGCTCTCCAGCTAGTGCCGAAAGTCCTGCCACCGTCGGATCCCGAACTTAGGACCTCCCGGTCAGAGACACTGCAGTGACGTCAGTTGATGTCCTGAGCCATCTCCCCCGGTTTGTTTCAGTTTCTCAAAAAATACTATTCGCTGTCTAAATGCAGTCACAAAATATAAATAGTGGGGTTACAGAATGGCACCAACTTTCCCGTATTTGTTTTCAGTTTTCCTTTGGTCTCAACTAGCTATTCAGACTTGGCACAAACTCTTGCCAACAGTCTTCTATCACCGCTCATATACATTTCTTCGAAATTTTCTTTTTTTTCGGTTTCCTAATAGCAGAACCGAAATATATTTTAAGAATATTAATAAACAGTAAAACCTCGTACTAAATGGCAAATTTTCTTTAAATAGCTTGGAGCAGTTTTTAAGAAAATGGCGTTTAAGCACTACTGTAAATTCGAAAATTGAAGCTCTTTTTCACTTTTTTTAGATTTTTCGACAAACTTCAATAGAATTCATTTGAAGCACTTTGTCACAAATACAATAGTGTTTACAAATTGCAGGAAATGTGCATATTAACGGGGTGTAAAATCTTTAAAAAAATTACATTTGTATAAAAAAAAACCTCCAAAATGAAGTTTACGTCACGTTAAAAGAGTGAAATTAGCACTATCCGTTCGAAACGTTTGAAGGAAAAATTTTGAGCCGTTTTTGAGAAAATGCGAAATTTTGAGATAGTTTTCACAGAAATCTGTTGAGTTTTCGAGAAACTTTATATGACATTATTTAAAGCGCATATACACATCAATATAATAATGGCAACAAATCGCCGCTAATGTAATTATTAATAACGTGAGACACAAGTCAAAAAAATTACATTTTTGTAATCTTTGAGAAAACAAAATAATAGAGCAAACTGAGTTTATGTCATCCCATAGAGTACATTTAACACTATCCCTACCAAAAGTTCAAAGAAAAAAATTAGCGCCGTTTTTGAGACCATCGTGTTTTTGTAAATTTTTAAAATTGAAAATATTGCACGCAATATTGCGCAAAAACTACTAAAATAAAAAAATTAAAAACATACATGACATGACAGTAAAAATATGTAATTACTGACAACGAATTTCATTTGAAGGAAAAATCTATCTTCAATTTTGTAATTGTATGAAGACGTCAAAAATAATTCGTACTTTTGAAATTTTCGAAAATTCAGTGTTAACCGTGAAAATCGAACCTATGGCACTTTTATGAGTGTATGTTACTGTATTCTTATAAGAAACTTAAAAAAAAGCCGTTTTTGAGAAAATTTTGAAAATGTCCGTGGAGCTGCGTGGAGCCCAAGTAGTACCCCCAAAAAGTTTAAAAAATGTAAAGAATATTTTTCAAAATCTCAAATCTCAAAGCTTCGAGTCGAGCCAGATGGACAGGGGATTTTTCAGTTTGGAAAAAATCCTATGCATGATTTATGCACTAATAGTGTTCACAGACGGATGTTTTGAAAAGAACCACCTTATCGGTATCCGAAGACCCCCGAACGTGTATTTCCGTAGAAATCTCGAAATCGATTTTCTGCAGCATTACATAACTTTCCCGTATACTACGAATATTACTCCGTATACACGTACGTATACGGGAAATTAAAATACATTAACATATAACGTATTTATGAAAGAAACCTCCATCAATAAATGAAAAGGTATTAAGTACTCTTCTTCGACAGCTTCTGAGTTAAAAAATACCATCTCACTTAACTGTATTCGGACTACTTGCTGACTCCTTCAACGCGCAATGCGTCACCGCCCAGCACTATGACTTTCTCGTATCTTTTCATGGCCTTGAGCAATGCATATCTGGTGGAGGGTTTATGATTTTCAACGCGGGGCAGGGTGACGCGTGAATACAAGCCATGTCCGCACACTTCACGCTCAAGACTCGTGAGATAGGGCATTCCCTACGTCTTGAGAGGCAAGCGTCCCCAAGGTCGATTCCTACGCTGACAGCTGAAGCCCCTCTCCTTCAATATCCGGCTGCCACGACTAAATAGTGAGTCACAGGGATAGAGAATTTAAAAGAAGCTTGCAGATGCATTTATTTAATTAAGAACATCCCGCGTGTTTCCGCCAATTGCATTAATTTACAGTGATTACGTTTTATAATGATTTTTCCCCTGTCGGACATGAAAAGCTGTTCTATTTCCGCGTTGGAGAAGTTCCGTTTTATACTGGGTAAAATGCCATTTAACTTCACGGGCTGCAGAAATTTTCCAGTTAAGGCAGGTTTTCAGCTTGAACAGATTCAGGTTTAGACAGATTTTACTCTAAAAAGCATAAATAAATTGAAATGGAATTGACACAAAATTCCAACTCTAGAAAACCAAATCAATTTCACATGAAGTCCCTCTCTTAGGTTTAATTTTTTATTCATCCCTGAATAAAAAAACAAAAAATAAAATAAAGAAAACAAATCCGAAATACAAAGATAGCATAAAATTCTATGAATGATTTAGTTTAATGTAACTTTTAAAAAAAAGTTCTGCATGTTCTCTACTTTAGAATACTGAATATTAAAATATACCCTATGTACATAGCTTTTCAAACTTCTAATTCCTAGACTTTTACAGATTTACTGACACTTTCAAGATAATTCTATTCAAAGGCAGCCAAGTGAAGCAAATAATATTGTTATTGATACTGTTATCTTTGTGTAGTTTTCTATTTCCTTTGCTTTAAAAGCAACTATGAATTTTTTGTGGAGGCAAAACAAAGAGAGAAGCTCTAGTAAGGATATGGGGTAACTACATCCTGTTTGCCAAAATTGTTTGAATTACATTAATATTACAGAATAAACTTCATATCACCATGTGAATTTTTTCTACAATCTTATAAAAAATATTTTGAGTATAGATTAAAAATAAATAATGGTTTGTAACAGATGCATTTTGATACACGTAGAAAAAAAAAGTTTATACTTCGAGAGTGAAATGATTGTTTCATGAATGATCTGTTGCTTTATTTTGCCTCGACCTATTGATCTCAGGAAAAACGCTCTCCATCTTGATTGAGCAAAACACAACCATTTCACCAACTTAATATACAAATAACTATTTTAGGAGACTTTTTAACTACAAAAAAATTATGCTTTTTCTGAAACAATACATGCAAAACTATTAACATTGTGTATTGTACATTACATGAACATGATCAAAACATGGATGAAGGAAATGGAAAGAGGTATCACTTTACGACTTGACCAGAAAATAAAGACAATACCATATGCACATGACCACATGATAAAAGCAATATCTAAAAATAAATTATGAAGAGTAGCTTGTAAATTACAGGTCACAAAAAAAATATAAATTACAGGTCACAAAAAAAAAATACAACAAAAACAAAGACAATCCAGAGTAATATCCCCAAAAATTTAAACAATTTAAATGCTTCATGAAGATTTCCATAGAGTCTAACAACTCTAATAGTAGCCCAAGATCTCACTGATGATATTCAATCTGTTATGGAAATGTTGTCAGACACCTACTTTCATTGATAGATCTATCAGGAATAGGTTCAAAAGAATTGTAAATATGCTAAAAGTGTATTTTCTATAATCAGACTTTATAGAGTAAAAACCTAATAAAATTATAAATAAGAACATTTTGCAGTGGAATATTAAAGGTTACTACCTCACAAGAATATATTTGTATTACTAAATGATTAGTAATATATTCTTCTTCTAAATTTCACGTTTTACGCAGCTGCCTATTCCGTCTTCAGTCTCCTTCCATCTCCTCCTTGATCTTCTATGACTCTCTTTCTTTTTGGAGCAGAGTAGAAAGCTGCTTTTGGAAGTCTGGTATCTTCCATTCACAGTGCCTCGAGTCGAGACAGATTGACTGGGGAATATCAAGTTTGAAAAAAATCCTATTGTTTAGGCAGTAATCCTATGGTTTAGGCGCTAGTGATGTCCACGGACAGACAAGTGGATAGGCAGACGTTTTGAAAAAACAACACTTTTTTGGTATCAGGGGACCTCAAAACACGTATTTCTGTTAAAATTTCAAAATTGATTTTCTACAGCATTACATAACTTTCTCTATACTACGTATATTACGCTGTATATACATATGTATACAAGAAAGTAAAAAAGAGCTGGCGACTTCGGTCAGGCTCGTCTAAGTCCTTCATTTATTAAGATATCTTTTGACTTTTGTAAGCCATAATTTATCACAATTTGTGTTTCTGCATATAAACTCTCCACAGATATCTAGGGAAGCCTTGATTTTCGAAGATTGTCCATAAAGTTTCTCTTGTACACTATCAAATGCTTTTTCAAAGTCTATGAAGGCAATGAAAGTCTAAGTCTGTAAGCCTCCTCTTCTCTAACACTTGTGATATGAAGCCCTTTTCTGCTGATGACTTTCCCTTCCTAAAGCCATTTTGTTTCTCTTCAGAAAGTGCTTCAGTTATTGTCTTTAGTCTCTTGTTTATTATTTGTGCATACAGCTTGTAAATTACATTTAGAAGGTTAATTCCTCTCTAATTTTTCCATTGCCTTCTGTCACCTTTTTAAACAAAAAATCACTAATGCTGCCTTCCATTGATCTGGAATTCTGATTTCTTGTCAACACTGTTTTATAATATGCAGTAGTCTCCAATGCCAGTAATGTATTTGGGGTATAAAATATCACTAATAGAAGAAGATATGGAATTAAAATTAACAAAATACAATAAAATAATGCTTGCATTCAAAGACACTTCCAAAATGTTAATTTCAAGACAAAGATAGAACTAAACAATATTGTTGCAAAACACACTTTATTATACAGTGGTGAAATGGAACAAAACAAAGAGACAAAAAAGAAATTATGCTGTCTAAATGAGATATTTAGGTCAATTTTTTAAAAATATCAAGGAGAAACAAGATAAGAAATGAAGAGATATAAAAAAAACTTACTGCTAAAAGCAATGTGTTAGAAATTGAAAAACACCGAAGTAAATGGCAAGAATATATAAAAAGAATCAAGAAAGATTGTTTCTCAAGAAAATAACTAAATAATTAGCAAAGAGGTAGAAAAGATACAGACAGCCCTGGAAAATGCTGGAAAAGGCAGGAATTCCTATGCAGTGCTAAGAAAATACTGCTGTAATTAAAAGGATTAATTAAATCCTAAACTTTATAGGTTCATGATGATGATGATGATGATGATAATGAAGATAATATATTGTTCATACATTAATTTACCTAGCAATTTGCTTCAATGACGATGTCAGCATTTTGTGTGGGCCCTGTATGGAACACCAGAGAAGAATAGAAGAAAAAACAAATACCTCTTTGCAGAGTTTAAACAATTATTTGGAATAATTTAAACAACAGTTTTAGCCATTCAAGCAGACCAGGACTAAGTGGTTAAATTATAGTGGTTATTTCATAATTGATCATTGTAATAAATGTTTATTAAACATTTATTACAATCATGATCAATAAAATATACGAAATAGTGTAATGTAATGTGTCAGTGTAAAAATAAATAAAAAGTGAAATGTGGAAAACATTTTACAGCAAAAAAAGATGAAGAAATAATATAAATTGTAACATGCGACAACTATTTAGTCAAGGACTTAATTTTGAAGAACACTCATTTCTTAGGAAAATAATGGGAGATGCAGTTAATGTAGATTTCATAAAATAAAAAGATGTAGATAGTATTGTAACAAAAATATGCCTTCCTCTCAATTCAAGGGCTCGACTCTTTTAAAACCACTCCATGTTTGCACAGTGTGTGGTGCTCGGTGGATGCACATTTCATTTCGACTGATACTGCTGATTACAGGAGTTAGTGTACTTCTCGTGTGACTTCGTACGAGTCAGGCGAGAGCCTGACAATGCCATAGCCACGAACACTTATTCGTGGCTATGGCAATGTAAACAAATCCTCGGAAGCCCATTGCTTCAAAGCAGGTCACATGAGGTACCATAGCAAGTGGCGAGAGAACTGTCAGAGGTGCTTATACGCTGGCAGAACTGTAACTTTTGGGCTTCTTTTTGCAGATAAGGGATGAATACGCAACAAAAACATGCAAATATGGCCAAAATATGCAAAACAAAAAACTTAAATTGATTCTACATTTTTTTAAAAATGTTACAATTTGCAAACATGTTTTTGAATGGCCTCAAAGATGCGAGTATATTTCCCAATAACTTATTTTTCAATTAAATCTTTCTGTGTTTGAGAGTACGGGAGAACAGCTTAATAAAGTTATCAAATATCATATGGACTCTTGAATAACTTTTACAATAAATAATCTAACAGTTCAGTATACTATTCAATTGTGAGCAAAATTGTGACTGCATTTGTTTTTACTACATGCTCTTATAACTCAGCAATGAGTTCAACAAAATTTGCTGTTTCTGATTGTTAACAACACTCCTCTTTCATAAACCATCAGCTGTCAAATTCATAACAGTTTTAATTGGAGAGTAGAGAAATTTCACTGAGCAATGTAGAATCATGTTTACACAAGCCATACCACACAATTGTGAAATACAAGAAATCATTCCCATGAAAGGGGACAGTGAACAAACAATCAGGCTCCAATAAACCAAAATCTCTATTACTATTTTTTAGGTATCAAACATTATATTCCCGAAACTAATTTCAAAACTTTACTCTGAATATTTTTAAACATGTATCATCATTTACTTATTGATTTAAATCTAATATTTGTGCCACTATTACTGATCATGTGGTATTTTTTAAATCATTTGGTTCTATAGACTCTGAACATGTTCATTTATGTAAAGCTTAATATACATTTCCAATCACGCCCATGAGAAACTAAACAGGCATGAACCCTACTTTTGATGTTTTTGACAAATCTACATTGGCTACACATACTGACCGCAATACTATATTTACCCGAATATACATTCACCCCTGATTTTGAAGAGACTTGAGAAATTTTTAACTAATTCGCATTGTTAATTAAAATAAAATTGCAAATTGTCTAATTGACTAAAGAATTGTCTTGAGAATGCTCTAACAGTTTTCCTGAGCAACCACTACACTCTTGTCCTTAAAAATCATAATTCTTTCTGTCAATATTATCTTCATCTTCACGTGTAACATTGTTTCTTTTTTTCTGGTCCTCCTCTCATTCTAGGTTGCCCTCTGACTTTTTAGCACCTCCTCTGAACATTTCAGGCCTTGAATTTGCACTGTCGGTCATTCATCTCAAGCAACTTGAAAACAATTTTCCATGTTGCCAGATTTTCTTTCTGACTGGTGTGTCCATGGCTTCTGATTCTTTAATGAACATTTACATAAAATTCACATGATCTATCTGCAACAAATTGCGAACCCATAGGTCAGAGAGAGGAGGTGGGAAAGAGTAACATTTCCAATGCCTGGGATTTTTTTGCTACAAAGTTTTTAATGAAACCATTTACATGGTTGAATATAGAACACATTCTTCTAACAATGTGAATTTTTTTAATTTCTATCTCTTGCAAAACCAAGATTCACACTTGCTAGGTGTCTGCGTGTCCTGATTCTGTGTTTTCAAAACCTTTCTTGAGTTGTACAAAAGTGAATTCATTAAAAAATTGGGTGAAATTTCAGATAGATTTAAAAAAAGATAATTTAGCATATTTGATTACAAAAATAGTGGCGAGGACAATCTTTTCTCGACAACCCTCTCGTTTGCTTGTCACAAAAGGGGGAAACCCCTTCCCTTCTAAAAGTAAAAGTATTTTTTTAGACAGCTCCTTTGGTTCCTTATTTGATGTAGAAAGTTTTCATACTCAGACAAAATCTTTGTTATTGTTTCGAAAATAGGGTTGTAAGGGTAGTTGCTGTGAAGCTTATTACACCATAGTGTGTTCGGGCTACCAAACTAACAGTCTGGGTGGCCCTGTTAAACATCATGTGACAAAATGTCAGCAACGCTTTATTTTCACACTGAGTTTCACATTGGTACTCATTTGAATTCTCTCTTTACCGGTCCCTTAAAAATATTGATCTGAATTGCCCAACAAATCTACTGTGTATGCCAAGAAAAATCTATGAATAGAATTAGGAATTAAGATAAATGTAAGATATTTATCAGCAGCTTCTTGTAATGTCAGCATTAGTTTCTTGACATGGAACAGCAGTCTAGGAACAAATCCCAAAAGACTAAGCTTAATCTGCAAATATAAAATCCCTCTAATTTTCCAATGAGATACTTAAAAAAAACAACACAGAATCGTTTCATGCTCAGGTAAATTTTGATTTGATTCGTTGTTTAGTAATTCCGGGCACGTCAATGGCTAAGGCCATTAGTCCCGTAAGCGTGTGTTTTTTCCTTGGGAGGTGGCAGTGAACTTCCTCCGTTGGATGGTGACACCGACATAACATCAGCTAGTAGGTTATCTCCCACCACTGGGGCACTGCCCCAACTGGGACAAGCTCTAAGCTCCTGACCGATCTCCTGGCCTGTGTGGTAGTATAGTGCATGCAAGTGTAAGTGTTTGTAAGTAAGGTGTAGGATAGGGCAGAGAATGGAAAGGAAAGATCGTGTGCAGTGCGTGGCTCATTTTGTATGGGTGCTACTCTGGCATTCCCCTGGTATTGATCGGAGAAACCACAGAAAACTACCAACCAGAGCATTCAGCGGCTAGAATTCTACTCCAGACAGCAACAGAACTCGACCCAGCTGTCTAGCTAGAGTCAAAAACCCTGCCATCATTTAGATTTGAACCTACGATCTCCTCGTCAGACACACTGCAGTGACATCAGTTGATGCCCATCCCCCCTCTCAGTCTTGGGGAAGTAAATAATTCTGATCCTGTTATAATAAATCTAACTACTCTTTGGAACACATTCCTTAAAATATAGGTTCATTCAAGCAATCCTTCACTTCCAAGTACTACACAAGTACATGAGGCACATAATATTAGTACTAAAACACAATATAAGAGAAATAACTTGGGAGAATATCTAATAGAAACAATACAAAATGTCATCATATTGTACAGTGGGTCTTGACTGAATCATGATTGGTACGCTTAGTTCAAAGTTATTAATTCAATTCACTGATCTGAATGCAATTTTTTGTAGTCCCAATGTTGTATACTTCAATTCACCACTCTTTCCAAATAATTTGTTTAGATTTGAATTTCCATTTCAATTATTCACTAAAAATCTAAATATTAAAATCAAAATCAAGTTCATTAATGAATTATTTTCAAAACAACTGCACCAATTAAGGGGACGAGCTTGCTTCTTTTTCATTGTCTTCAAAATCAATTTCAATAAATTGTTACTCTGACAACTTATCAATTGAATATAATAGACAAACTACACAAGTCAGGTGTAAAGGTATTCGGTAAAACCCAAGTTTTCAACTCGAAAGTTAATATTTTGTGTTTAAAAAATATTCAAATTTGTTTCTATGATGCATGTTGAAAGTTTAAAACCATTTTCCTGATTTATTCTATCATGTCAAATTCAAACATATATAATATGTCTCTGCGACTTTCTCAATTATTGTGCGGTCCAAAGAATCTTTGGGGGCATGCCCCCAACAAATTTTTAAGCACAAACAACCAGCCACATCATTCGATACTCATCATTTGATACTTTTATCACCTCCCTAACAACCTAAACTTTATTTCTCACAAATCAATCCCTGGATCAACCCAATTAATATTATCATGTAATATATTCAATAACACATTTAGAGAAATAAAACTAATCTTAATTCAATTTCACAATTATTGTGCGGTCCAAAGAATCTTAACGGGCATGCCCCCAACAACTCAATAATCATTTAGCAGTACAATTTGCAACATCCCCGGCATCCAACAGCCTTCCTAAATTTCACTTTAAATTGCTACTTATGTAGTGGTAACTTGGATTATGAAGATCATATATGATATCAAATGATATGATAGATTCTGATCAACCTGTTAGATGTAGATACTAATTTCAATAAATTCAAAATAAAACCAAAATTGGGGGTGCTGGATAGCACTGTTGCATAAATAAGAGTGAACACAAAAAAGAGTAATGAGCTGGGCAGTGGATTTTTAATTTTTTTTGTTCCTAACTACCACTCAAAATACTTGACTGTTTATGATCAGGTGAAGTCAAAATTACTACATGTAGCCAGGACATGATCTGTTGTTCTGGATATGTGATGACATTTTTTAAAATTTTGAAAATAATTTTAACATGGATTAACTGACTGATAATTTTATGTTTCTGAGTACATCAACTGGTAAGCCCATTAGTCCCATAAGTGTAGGGTATGCTTTTACCATGGAATGTGGGGATGTTCTTCCCTCATTTGGTGCCATTCCACATGGCTGCTTATGAGGTTTGCTCCACCAGTGGAGCACTGTCCCGACTAAGCACTAAGCTCCCAAACAAGGTGTATGTCCTTCCCTCATAGTGAAGTGCATGTTTGTGTAAGAGAAAGAGTAAGTGTAAGTGTGTGTAAGGGGCAAGAATAGAGTAAGGAAGAGGATGGTAGTTGGTAGTCTATTTGTCTCCTATTGATCAGAGAAACCATGGAAAACAACCTATCAGTGGCTAGAATTTACAGTGGTTAAATTTGTCTTCGTTTTCTAGTGTCAAAAATCCTCCCATGCTTGGTACTTGAATCCTGAGACCTCCTGGACAGAGGCACAACAGTGACATCAGTTGATGTCTTGAGCTATCTCAACTGATCATTTTAACATGGAGAAACACAGGGAAATAAAATGCAGGATGCCTACATTATAATCAAGAGGTTCAGAGATACATCCTCCTATCACCAGTAATACACTATTAGTTCAATTCAAGCTCCCTCTCCAGTTGTGCAATTATATTAATGAGTAGAATGAAGTGTGAACTCTAAAACAACCAACTTATTGTCCCAGAAGTTGCTGAAAATTCTGTAAATGTTTGAGGACACATATTATAATAAAGTTTTTAAAAGCATTTGCACAAGTGCACTAATAAAACTTGATATTGTTTAGAAATGTCCTTTAGAGCAGTTGATTATTTATTTCTTCATAATAATATTTATTTTTTCAGTAACATACACCATTGTCCCTATTTTATGAAGTGAACATGCTTTTAACACTAGAAGAAGCTGACATTTTGATTTCAACCAAGTTTTCAAATTCTGATTTCTTCTCATACTGGAAAAAGATGTACTCATAGGACTTTTCATCAGTTATCAAATAGACTTACAAATTAAAGTTTCAAAAATGTTCAAAATTATTGTGCATTCTATATAGAATGTCCAGAAGCAGTCAAAATGACAGATACTCATTCAATAGCATTTTGTACTATTTCGCATTTCAGGATCTGTGTTCCACATCAAATTCCATAGTGTACATCTATATATAAAAAAATATGTAGACAACGGACACTGAACTCCAGGTAGAGAAAGGTAATCTAACTTTGCACGTGTGTGTGTGTGAGAGCACGCAAGGTAGAGGTGGGAGGGACGGGGCAAGAGAGGTGGGAACTTGTGAAGTTGTGATCAGGAGTCTTCTGCACAATGCAGAGAGAGATTACTGAATTTCAGAAATAGCAAAAATCCCCAGTCCTTTGGGAAAAATCAACCAAAAATCCAAAAGTTTATCATTAAATTAATAGTGATATGCTGTACTTGCGTCATTGATTCTAACTTGACTTGTAGACTATTAGACGACTTGCAGATTGTTAATTTTTCTAAAATTCTGTTGTATTTTTCAGTATTTATTAAATAATGTATATATGTTTTCAAGTTATACATATGTAACATTTTATGTTGTAAGAAGGTAGTGTTACATTGTTTATTTACTTGAACTTTCGTTAACAAAAACAAATTTTCAACAAATCAATGATAGTTGAAATTAAATGAAAGTTATAGTTCATTGAGATTTTTACAAAGTGAATATAAAGTAAGATATTTATATCACAAAATTGTATTACAATACTTGAATGGTTATCAAACTCTCCCTATTAGCCTTGTTAGATTATTTTACTATTTCATATTGCAATGAGATGTCTTACCATATTTATTACATAAATAAACTATTATAATATATTATGTTCCATATTCCATTAATGATTACATCACTTTTCTTTAATTTTTTAGTACTCAAGTGGTCTACAAATCTGGCTGATGGAAATGTCTTTATTATATTTATAAATCTATATTACTAATTTTCAATGCAGAATTTTCACACAGAATTTGAAAGAAAACTATGCAACCTCTGGACATGCAAAGAAAAAAAGAAAGAAAAAAAATAATCATACTTTCGATTTTGACTGAAGATTGGAAATTATTTGATTGTGTTATTCTCCCTATTCACATACTGCACGAACTGATTGAATTCTCTTAATCAGTGCAACACGTCTTACAACAAAGTTGACATGTGATAGCAAGGCACTATGGAAAAGGCTGTCTACCATTTACTATTTCCTATGGATGTGTTGTGGAAAAGCAGCTTTTTTTATATTCTTGGTATGTATGAAACTGTTATCCTGTACAAGTACTATAAACACTTATTGCAGTATTCATGAAGATACTTTGGATAAAATATTTAATTGATTGTAATGTCATACAAGAGCATTTTATATGTTGTTCTTGAGCAGTGTGTGTACTATGTTATGTTCCTCTTGCTGAGTTGAAAAAAAGGAAAAATATGAAAGTGCTATTCTTATTACTAGTACTAATCCTTTTTTGGATTATTTAGTGTAAAATATCAAATAGTCTTATCAATTTATTATCAATTATAATATCTCACAGTCTACACATTACATTGCCTATTAAATCAAGACATAAAACATCATGTAGACTACACGAGATATATAAAATTATACTCTGCGACAGAACTTTGGTCAGGATATGTTGAATTTACATTTTATGACCTTCCTTTGAATGACCCTTCCTGTATTTGAACTGTATCAAGAGATAAGGGAAGTCTAGGAACAATATAATAAATATTCCTGGAGCTTTTGGGGTCCTTGGAGTAGATTCAACATGTGTCTGTCATATGTGATGCAGGTTATTATATATTATACTTATATTTTTGTGTAATATGGTAATATGCCAGTCGTTTGCAATATTTTATTTGAATTCAATAAGTGTTCCCTCCAAACCATGCAATTGTTTCTTTAAAAGCATTAACCTTCAAAATGACTACTTGTTGTAGCATAAATGCCCAGTCCATCTATTGTTAATTCTCAGAGGGCAAAAGCATGCCTCAAAAAACAAAACAATTACCTTAAGTGCTCATTTGCACAGTGAAGTGCACACAGAAGAGGACTAAAGAATTAATGTCATAAAAATATTTAAGAAACTATAGTTTATGATTAAAAAGCATTCATCCAAAATTCACACAAAGCTCTAACATTCATATTTCACGTCACAAAACACAGAAAGGGATTTAAAAGGCTGGTGTATTATATCACAAAAGCAAACAGCAGACCAAATGACATTAAATGCAAGACATTTTAATACTGATATTTTCAACAGTTCACAAAACTATGCAATTACATCACAAACGTTATGGCCACTGCACAAAAATAAAGTACTTTACCTCTGCTTTAGGAATATTAATCTTTAGATCACAGACTCTTAAACAATCACCTACCAATAAATAAAGATTCTGTGCATTAAACAACTTCACAGATTTTGTAAGCACAAGAGATCGAAGATACCTACACTGCACTTAAAATTAATTCTTCGGTACATCCATTTTAAAATGCCTAGAGTTTTGTAAACTATGGTTTTCTTTGCAGGAAAATAGCATCAACAGGTCTATGCCTTTAAAGCAATGCTTTCAATTTCTTACTATTATTTACACATCATTTCCATAAACTTTGATCATCCATTTCATTAAATTATTCCAGAAATCTAGGAGTGTCAACAACACAAACATATCTACATGAATGTGGCACCAAATAATATAATGATAAGTTAATAAGAACACAATTCATAGTGCTCATTCATTGTATCAAAAAAAAAGTTTCCACAGCAGCTAGTGTAAAGTTCACTAATGAAGCTAGGAGATACTTTTATAAAATAATTTTAATACAAAATTTAATAGAAAAAAAAAAAGCTTTATACAATTCTAGTAAAACAATACCAGAAGATATTAAATTTCATTTTGAAATATTCAACTAAAAAAAAAGTTCACAGAATTCTTGAATTTTAGTATCATTACACTAAACAGCAATTTACAATTTTTCAACAGAAAAACATTGATATCAATATGTACTTTGAAGTTACTTTTGGGTGATTTAAAAACAATTTTGGTATGAAGAGAAAATGGGAACAAAGAGCATTTTCAAAAGTATCCTCTGATTTTTGCAGGATCTAAGATTAACTACAAGTACCGTTATCAATATGTCAGAGCTTTGTCATTACAAACTGAAATGATGTTGTATAATATTTTTCCTTCAAAATGTACCAAGAAAATAAAATGATAATTAAAGGAAAATTTGGTATCATAATTACTATAATATATTATGATACATGGCTGATATTACAAAGGCTAATATGCTTTCAATAGAAATTTCATTAAAAAATTCTGCAATCCATTTGAATTTGATAAATTAGAATATAAAGAATAATTTCAATAAATCATACTTAAATACATATAAAAGTCTTGAAAGAAAGATGCAAGAAGATGTGACATTCGCACAGATCTTTTTTTAAGGAATTAATTATATTTAATAAGGAAGCACGACATACAACATTCATAGGGCAGATATCACATTCAATGACACTGTTCATTTTAAGTGTGCGAGTTAAACTTGTGATTCACAAAAATTGTTGAATCAAATAAACATCTACTTAATTTAATTTTTAAGATACAAACAAAATAATTTTCATAATGATTTTGATTTGCAGAAAAGACAAAAGGCATGCCTTGAATCGACATCAAATCTAATGGAAGAGCACCACCTATATAATACAACAGGCAGGCAGTAACTATGCATGCATTGATATTTCTAACCTGCTTTTGTATACTTTAGGTTAGTTACATGGACTTAATCCAACTGATGAACAGCATCAGTCAAGAGGCATTACTGAGTCCCCTGACCATGTGCAGGTTTTGATGCTCAGCAAAGCCTATTGACCACAAGTGCACGGGCTTACAATTTTTTTACTTTAACTTATTAGCTATTTTACAACACAAGCAAAAATTATGAACTTCAATATTGCACATTGCTATGATTCAGTTGTTTGTTCAATAAGTTGAAGGGCAATAAGTATTTTTTAAATTTTTGAACCCCATAGATGTTATATTACAACAACCCTAATTTGTTATTTTAGGAATTGCTTCTGCAACATTTAACATTTAGGAATATGGATTTGAAACTAACTAACTATATCCAAAACTATTATATCTTCAATATAATAGCAATTTCCTTGCAAAAGTATCAAAATATTTAATATGAAAGGAGAAAAGGACAGAGATAGAGAAAAGGAGTGAAATAAAAACAAAGCAAAATAAAAGTGTTATCTTACTATGAAATGATAATGAAAGAAGGACCTACGTTAATGTTTTCTATAGAAGAAATGAATTATTAAGTAGGGTTAATTACTTCCGAAGAATATTTCACAAATTTTATAAGAGGAAATTGTGACAGATATTTTACGAGTTCTAACCCCCGTGTTTGAATTTCAGTCTACAATGAGATTCAAGGGATAAGATGTTAATACATCATCTTCAGTTATCTAAATGGCCACAAGCCTCTCCAAGAGAACTGAGGTAAGGCACCACTTTGAGAACCACTGTCGCAAGTTGATGATGGAATTGTAAGCACTAAACTACAGCTGTCTTGAATTCATGACATGCCAACCTGTTACAAACATAGTATAATATACTAACTGAGCCCTACAGTCACCCAGGATGTTTTCTTCTAGGATATAAGTGTATAGTTTCAGTCAGGAGGTTCTACGCCCAATAACACTTCAAAAAAGGAAATATCACAACTAATTACGAGTGTATACAATTACTCTTTGCATACATTTAATAAGGCGAATTTCAGCCCTAATTTTCTCAACAAGATCTGATTATGTAGCCCAGTGCACTTGGGTCTTGTTCTGAGACAGAGATTGCTATCAGTTGGTAGGATGGCTGACCTCTTTGCGGCTACTGCCTGCCGCACCGCTGGGAGTAGGCTCCTTTCCAACAGGAGGTGCCGCTGCCATTGGCACAGCATTCACAGCTTTCTCTCGACTCAGCACAGCATCTGGATTTATTTGAGGCGTTGTTGACTTCTGTGAAGATACCTATGAAAAATAGTATTTTAAATCAATATGATGAAGCTATATTTTAACATTCACTAGGTCAAAAATATTTTTTAAATAACTGCACATCCTGGGAAGAATCAGTATAACATGTATGAAATGACCAAATGTGAATGTAAACTAAATCTGTTTCAGAGGGTTCGGTTGTTTTCAGTATAATAATTACTGATGTCAATTGTATTATCATTACAGCTCTATATCCTATTTATTTATTTACGTCAAAACAGTTAAAAATGTGGTATCCTATAAATGAGGAAGGGTTCCCACTTCCACAAAGGGAAGCACAAAAATTTCCACTTTCAGAACAATTTTATACTTATCTCAACTGATTAATTAGAACCACTGTAGGTATAAAAAACACCAGGTAAATTCATAAAATA
>BOPP01000064.1:3363328-3398840 GCA_017312745.1 Gryllus bimaculatus
CTGAGGTTCACACACAATTTCTTACTACTCACAATCACATCACTGCTCGACTTACCACAGTATATACAAATCGCTATAATTGATCAAATAGGGTGGGTTGCGCTGAGCTGGTTGAGCAGAGACTCAAGAAAAAGTGTGGGTCTTCAAACTGAGTCATTCCATGTCAAATCCCACAAATTTAAGGAAACTTTTATCTAGATGTCCCTATATTTTAACATTTTTCCCTAGGAAAAGTATACACAAAATAAGAAATGCATGTTATTTGTTTGTTTCCAAAGATTATTTTTCGAGAAGATATTAATTTTGAAAACTTTTTAAAAAATGCTCACATTGCTTAAGTTAGTCGTTTGTAACTTGTGTTGCGATTGTGACAGAAATTTAATATTTTACAATATTAAATATAAAAAGATGCTCTTACATTTGATGAGCGTACTGAATTCATTAATTTAAACATTCTAAAAAAATACCATTGTATTCTCTGAAATTCTACATAAGTCTGGTGAATTTCAAAGAGGATTCTGAGAAGTAAAATACAATAGAAATGTCTACTTGCTTTGCTGCTGTGTCTGCTAGTGTCACCATTAAGCATGCACCATTCCGCAGTACACGATAACCATCATTATACTTTCATACAACAATAAATAGAAATATCCCTTCCCATCTTACTAAGTACTGGGTGTATAATTATGATTTTAATTTGAATTTAATTCACAATCAAGAAGTATCAAAGGGATAGAATATTTATACGAATATGGGTATGATGTGTGTGTTAATTATAATTTTCTGTACAGATATTATCGTTTATTGACTGTTTCATTAAGAAATGAAACTTGTGTATTTTCTTTGTGCCGTCTATTGAATTTTTTTGTTTCATATCACTGTTGCGATAATCCTCTTTCTAAGTAGTATTCAGAATTGCTAAAAATATAAAAGTAAAGTTCTTCACATTATCATCAGCTCATTAAATAACTTTCTGGGTAAATTAATAGGTTCCTGACAGGATTCAAGGTTAGTTTCTATTGGTAATATTTTAATTGCCTCAAAAAAGTTTCGAGCCACAAATGGTGATGTTTTGTGAGTATGTGATTTGATGTGAATGACTCAGAGTTTTTTATAAGTGAAAACACAGACTAGTTTACCTCTTTCATAACAGCATTCGGTTATGATTCATAATCTGAGTTACTACAGGCTGACTGCGCTGAACTCAGCCCTAGAGGCGGGCTCATCAAATAATGGCACTGACAACTATACTTATTGTGTGCACAGCATGACTCTCTCTAGGCATGACCGTAGCATTCAAAGAGTTTAAAAAATGTATATTAGTTATACAGACATACTTGAATAATTTGAACTTCTTTAATTCAAATTAACTGCACCCTTATCCTACTAGGTCAGTTTCCACCCCTCTTACCGTCTTGACAATCCCCTCAAAGCTGGGCTCAGGGTCTATAAGGTGTCACATTGAGAACAGATATCTGCGATCTGTCAGAAGTTCACATAGTGATTTTTGTGTTCCTTTTAATGTTTTTAACAAATGCTCATAAACATTTTAATAAGTCCTTTAAAAAATTAATAGATCTACTAATTATTTCTAAAGTAAAGGTTTGTTTGCTATTTAAGTGCTTCTTTCAACGCTACTTAAGAGACTTGTTGAATATGAATTTTTGTTTGCTTGTATTTGTACTTCAAACTTGTGTAGTAATAGGAAATGGGTGATCCTTAAAATCCATGTTCAGAGCGAGTTGTGTTGAGATTCATAATATTCAAGAGTTCAAAATTAAATCTACATTTTGCATTGATCAAACGTTAAAAATTAATTCATTATTGAATAGGGCAGTTGTTTAATGAAACCTTTATGCATAATACTGGCATGAACTAGTTTCCTAGATCTAGTGTTCTTTTCTAGTCTAGTTTTGGGTCATTCTCGCTTTTCTTCAATCCAAACCAAACAATTAAAAAATTTTCTATTGAATCATTGAGGAATTTGGAAAGACTGGCTAAAATGAATACACCAATAAAAGAATAATAACCTGGCATCTTTCTATGATGTCTGGTATATTCTACTAATTTTCATGAATATTTTTTTCCTATTTATATTTTTAGATTGCAAGAAAAACTGCTAAAGAAAAAAATTAATTTATCATTGTAAAAATAGGGACTCAGTTAAACCTCGTAAAATAATGCACTGTGATTTGCCATATTGTCCAATATGCAAATGTAATATTGTCCTTCTGCAACACTGTTCATGAAAGGACTAGCTTGCAACCTTTGGTTTTTTTCACAACTGTGATAAAAAAAGAGATCAAAATCTTCAGTTCTGCAATACTTTTCATCAGTTGGATTCTAGCCATTCGTGGAATACTGAATACCATTTCTTAACTCAAATTATGTATTGAACTTATCTATTTCTTTTAACAAATGGGACAAGCACTTTGATTGCCTTGCTCTGGTGGCACTAAATTCTCTTAATGCACTGGAGATGGCAAAGATATTAGCAACTTAATTCACCCTAGCTATCGAGCTAGTGTTGAAAATCCACCATCACAAGAATTCAAACTTAGGATCTCCCACTCAGAGTCACTGTAGAGACAATGGTAATGATGGACATACTTGTTCTATGTAGAATGCACTGCATATTGGTTTCTAACCTTTTCTTCTGGGCCATGGTCATGCTGAGGCTCCTGAAGTACATGAGCACGGAGGTCAGGAGCTACAGCCACAGGAGACGAGGAAGGCTTCGGTACAGATGAGGCTTTGGGGGCACTGCCCACCCCCATCCCCACTGCCATTCTAGCAGGACCCACCATCTGAACAGGGTTGCTGCTATGAGCTTCACAACGACTCAGTTCACCCTGCAAACAGAATGAATGTTTTTTTAACAAAGAGCCAGCAGGATAAACTTATTAACAGGACTTATTTATATACAGTTTGCTCATTCTCATTTAAGTGAATTAACCTACTCCAATGCTTAAGCAAAAAAGTTAATACAGAATCTGTAAAAACATCTTTGTCACTTCTCTCACTTGACACAGTCTTACAAGACCAGTCGTTCTATTGAGTCTGGAACATACCATATATCTATATGCTGACAAAATTTCATACACAGGTTTACACGGCACAAGATGAGGAACCAACAATGAAATATCGGAGTAAATACAGGGGCAAACAATAATATCCCTAAGAATTTTACAAATGTAAATGATCATAAGAAACTTAATCCACTAACCTCTTTTCAATAATTGTAATTACTTTTTTACTTTCTTGCTCCTACTTTGTAAAGGGAAAGTATTGTAATCCTACACCGAAAACGGCTAATTTTCAACAAAAAACTGTTATTGCTAGGCCCTAGTACCAAAAAATTAGATAAATTGTGTTCCTATAATAGTAAATTATTTCCTCTAAACAGTTTGAAGTCAGAGTCCATGTTTTATGGGTTCTTGATACAGAAAAATTGACTGATAGCAAAATGTCTGTCTGCGGTGAAAGCTAGTGATTAAATCAGGAGATATTCCCCAAACAATTTAAATGAACTCGCGACCCTCTGGGTTTGAAACAGATATTTTAATTTTTGGGGGTAATTTATTCAAAGTCTCAACATTTTCAAAATTTTATCAAAAATGGCTACAAACTTTTTGATTAAACTTTAGTCCTTTAAAAGCATAAAGAACACTTAAGAGAATGATGCATGTTACCAATTTTTGTGAAAATATGTTAAGTTTTTGAAATTTTAAATTTTTTTGGGCGTCTTCCTACAACTACAATATTGAAGATGGAGATTATTTTGTGTTTAATAAAATCTATCTTTAAACATATCTTGAAAGAAGATTGAGCACCAAATGTTTAAAGATGAATAGTTTTTGTTGTAATTTTGCATGAAATAGAGGACAATTTTAATTTTTTTTACACAAATTTTTTTACTCAAGAATACATATTTTAATTTTTCTTATATTTTTTGGCTGTTCATGTACATTCAATGACAGTAAAAAAGAGCAGGTCTATTTACAATGAAACTCTGTATGTTGAATAACTGTAAAACTTTTAAAATTTCAATACTTCAAAATTAAAGATAGAGATTTTCAAGTTAAACCAAATCTGTTCCAAATATTCATCTCTTTAAAAAGGCATACATTTTTTTTCTTAAATGAGTAGTTTTCGTGAAATTTGTGCTTGAAATTAATGCAATTTAAAAAAAATAATTTTTTTTTGAAAAAACACTCCAAATATTTCCCATGGATAGTTTAAGGAATGTTTAACAGAATAGTGCAGGTTTCATTTCATTTAGCTCTTTGATTTCAAAAATTGCAAATCTAGAAATGATGTGAGAAAGTCTGTGATGTTGTAGCACCACTAGTTTTCCCATTTATTTACAGTGGCATTGACAACTTGGTCATTGGCTACTTTAATTTCTTGTCCTAATATATTGTTTAGGATCTTGTAGATAAGATTCTAAGTACCAAAGTTTGGATCTTAAGACTTGACCAAAAACCTCAACTATTGGTAAAATATTGAGGAATATTAAAATCATCTAATAACAAAAGTTTGTCGTTCCACCCTTCATTGACAACCATCAATTCTTTAACATTTTCAGAAGTTAAAACTAAATGTAAGAGGAATACTGAGAACAACAGTGAACTAAGTGGAAAATATTTTCAATAGCAGTAACGACAACACCACAAGAACATTAACTCATATTGAAGTTAGGTTCACTCGTTTCTTATTAACCAATAAAACATCACCACTCCATATTCTGAGTTCAAATATGCTGCATTACATCACATATGTTCCAGTCCATAACTTCAGAATAGTCAACATCAGGTTTTAAACTGGACTCCATGATCACTATTATATCTAATGATGTAATGCCAAACCTAAATATTGATGATAACTAGCTGAAGGAGGATCTGTGAGATACATCTTTGAACTCATTGAAACATTTCTCACATGCTGTACTCGCAACTTCCATTGCTCCTCCTGTGGTTTCTGTGAGAATTGCATTTTAAATGCCCAGAATTGCTCCATCTTTTTGGGGAGTTTGATTTGAGTAGTACTCAATATATCAAGGGTGGAGACCCTTCTGACAATCTCAGTACTTTAAGAGAACAAATGGTGTGTTGAATTGATAGACAAAGATGATCTTAAGAGGGCATGGTTTAAGGGAGGTAGCAATAAATTTACCAACTCTATAATAGATTCTGACAGGCAAATCACTAGCAGTTTTTGTATATTAAAAACAAATGCTTTATTATTTCATTATCCTTTTGTTCTGAATAAAAAGGGCATAGACCTAGCTAATCAGACACACCAAAGATTATTTAATTTCTTGCTGAAAAACTTGTTTCAAGAAGAAATTAATCATAATAAGCATATTGTTTTTTAAGACCTGTCATTCTTCATTCCCCAACAGTTGTAGTGACAGTCAGCTGACTCATTTGAACTTCATGTTTTATGTTGTTCAAACCAATGGCTGGTAACTATGATTTCAGATCAGAAATTTCCACAAAAATCTCTTTCCTCATCATTTGAAATTCAATATGAATATTCAGGGCTGGTGATTAGTGTTAAGACCAAGGGCGTAGTTGACCCAGGTGAGGTCACCATCCCCTTCATCATCCCCCAAAAATATTCATGGGAAAATGAAAAACAAATTTTTCAAAATGTCATATTATCATTAAATTAACATCATATTGTTATCACATATATTTTATACAACTTCAGCATTCAGTTCAGAGTTCATTTTTGCAATGCAATGCACTGTGCTTTGCATTTTTTAATATAATCCAATTTAACAATTTTTGTAAATTGATTTTCTGTCATCTCTCTATGAACATGTAAAATTACAATACCGTTGAACCAATCTTGCAACTTAGTAGATTGCATATACATTTTAAGTAGATGCAATACCAGAAACTTCGTTCATTTCTGGAATTTGACATTTATGAAATATTTCTCTTGCCCGAAATTCCGAGTGGGTATATTACTTACTCGGAATTTTTCATGTGGATATAGCTACCCACCATACCCACATTAACCGCCTGGCCTGCCAATATTGGACCTTACATTTCTGACTATTTTCAAAATTTGTTCAAGTTCTGAGTCTGGCCATTATCTTAATTACTAAAAATTCTTGTTTGCAGACAATGCCACTGTGCTCAAAAGGTATTTCGGAGCAGCTTTAGTGAGAAACATACGAATACCACAAGCCCTTTACAACATCAAAATGTTTTGCAGATCCTTCACAGTATGTAGATCTCCCTCCAAAATAAGTAACAGCAAGGTGTACCCTGAACAGGTACAAACTTCAAACGTACAAATAATTGTAGCAAACCGAATCAGGAGTCTTTCAAACAGAGAAAATCAGATTGTATCTGAAAGATAGCTATCATTAATGATGCCATCTTCATGAATTGATCATTGATGCCTCCTTTCCCCCCATTTGAACATGTATTAATTTGAGTAAATTTATTTCTATAAGAGAGTAAGGAAGCTTCATGGTTTTCTACACTTCAGAAACTGGTTAGTCAGGCCAAAGCTCTTCTAAACTTTTTAGGCTTAGCAACATACTATACATGTAAAGTCAAGAAACAAATATTTCTTGCATTAAAAATAGCAATGCAAACAGGAAAATATAATTAATTCTTATTGGTTTTATTTATTGTACAATGAAGAAGAAATGCATGATATAACCCATGATAACTGAACATAATTTACTTTAATTATATCAATTATTGTCTGCAAAAGATTATACCTGCAAACCCAGGAGAGCCTGATTGAGTTGAAAGACTTCCTTCTGCAGGTGATTCAAGTTGCTATTATACTCCTTTCCATTCTCAGTCAACTCCTTATTCTGTTTTTGCAACTTTTCATTTTCTACCTCCATTTGAAGATATTGGTTCTGCAAGCAAAATAAGCACAAGTCATTTCAAAATTAACAATCGTGAAAACTGTACGTTACATATATTACTCAGTAGTGAACCACAACAAACCAATATTGTTTGCACTAGCTCTTGGAAAATTTATTACAGCATTTCCACTTTTGCTTTACGCACCACACATGTGCACCTGACAGCCGTACAACAAAATAACAACATTGTTCCAATTCTCTATTTACTAAATACATTCTTTTTACTTTCTGTTACATCTATAGAGTTTTTCATGATTCTACAAAAGACTAATATCAAATTTTTGATTGAAATACATATTTTGAGCATCCCCGATACTACAAAATCATTTCTTTTTCAAAGACAACTGCTGTACGAGCTACAGTATTTAAAGCTGAAGAAGCTTTTAAGCATTGCTACTTCTGCAACAAATACTGTTGAACATCATTTAGATGTATAGATTTAGCTTTTATAAATTTACTGAAGGGGTCAGTGAGAGACAGTACAGAGAGCAATAATCATACGTGTTTTAGTTGAGCATTCTGTTCTCTTAGCAATCCTGTTCCTATTTACAATTAGAGATTTCAGTTTTTTCTGTTCGATGGCAAGATAACACCCGACTGCATTCCTTCCCCTGATGATAACATGTCATTACACAGCCATGAGCTACATGGAGTTACACGTGGCTGGCATTTTCACAGAAAGTATTCTGGCTAAAATGTTCTGTTCCTTAATAATCAACTTCTGTGTTTCAGAATTGCTTAACTCCATGGGAATTGACCAAAGGGACAATTTAAATGGAGTCACAGGATTATCCGATGACAAATTAATTGAAAACAGTGGAGAGAACATGCATCCACTATATGGGCATGGAGTTTACAAATGGCCTGGCTGTGAAGTAATTTGTGATGATTTCCAGTCATTTCTCAAGTAAGTGTATTATTTTGCAATGAACTTTTAACTTTTCATTAAACAATTGAATTCTCATAAAACACACATTTCTTTGTTTTATAAGTCTCTTTTCATTCACATATTTTAGTTACGCGTATTAAATTATATACCCCCCCCCCCATATATTTAAAGATTCTTTATCAGTTTCACAATCATTTTATTCTTAATGGCATTCCAGAGTTAAATTTGATTAATTCTTTAACAGAATTAAATTTCAGAATAATGTCTACAAATTAATTTCACATGTGATGCTGTCTATATAAAAGGCTATTGTGGACTGTCTTATGAATCTTGGAATGTCACATGTGAAAAAATGATTTTACTTTTTGTTCTTTACACTCGTGTAATTGCTGGCAATGAGAAGGGCTGCATTGCATATCTTGCCCAGAGAGATCTGTCCTCAAAAAGGATCAAGGCCATTCTCAAAGGCAGGTTGTGATTCTTTGTGAGCAAACAAATCCCTTAATGAAAGCAATCCAAAAATCTTGAGTGATATAATTTTCCTTTCTCATTTAGATTTAAAATACTTCCTAGCCCTGGAACCTGTGCTTGCTAAGAAAGACAAAATGTGACCTTGCCTTTGTGTTGTCCAAGTTTCCTTCTCTATGAAGATTGGTGCCAGGAGAAAAAAATGAAAATAAAGACAAAAAAGCACAATAAGGGCAAAAATAAGGTAAATAAAGGCATCAGAAGTTAAAATAGGCAAAATGAAAAGTGTTCCTATTGTTAAAAGTCTTAAAACCTTAACCATAACAGAAGCCCAACTTCCGGACTCTTGTCATCAGTAATGAGAAAAGTTACAATTCATGCTCTTAAAAGTAGGGACATTTGATTTAACCAGTTATTTGCAGTCTTTACAAATATAATTTAAGCAGCAGTGTCAAATAAATCTGAGTAATAAATATGGACACCTATAGCACAAAAAGTGGACCATTTAGTTATATTGATACTAGAATTAAACAAGAACGCTGTCTAACGAATCTTCAGTTGTCTACTTGATACCAAATTTCAAATAAAATCAATCAATAGAACCTCAACAGTGTCTTTAATGCAGTTAATTCTACATTTATTTTGTAATACTAAGCTCTTTCTATTTGCAAAACCTTTTTAATAATGTAAAGAGTAATGAATGGTAGTAACATAATTTAAATAATGGTAACTGTCTGCTCTCCAAAAAGCACAATTTGGATAACGATTATTTACAGGCCATTCAAATTAATAACTTGTAAATCAGTTCAGTGAAAGATAGTCATTAGCAACATTTATGATTTTTTATAAGATACAATGCTCTCAATGTTTTTTTGTAACTTTATTGAGAATACAACAAGAGAATATTAGGATGAATTTATACACACTTCCCCTAAGGATATTTTTGAAACCTTTTAGAGAAAATTACAAAAACGATGCTTAGTGTGCACAATTTTAGCAATTTAGGAATTTAATACATAGTATCCAGCATTCCTATTGTCATAATGAAGCACATGTTACATAAGAATAGTAAACGAATCATTCAGATAATAGTTAGTAACAAAGAAACCCATTGAGCCATTTTAACAAATATAACTCTCCTATTAGCATAGCACTGTCACATAAAAACTATGATGGGAGAGTGATAATTTTTTATTTATTTCTTGAAAAATTAAGAACATAATAATGTGTATATTCATGTACAAACTGTGCTCATAAATTAAAATGCACATTTATAAAGGGCTGCGAAACTTAAATTAGTTTTTTCTGAAAATTACTTAAGTGTGTCAGATTATCTTTACTAACCCCTTCAACTGTTGACCATAAATGCATCTAAATGGTTAATTTTTCTTGTGAATAACGTTGTGCCAAAATTGTTTTACACTATACGTCTCATGCTTTCTCTGTGTTTTGCATTGTGTTTTTGTTTTAAATAATGGACATAGAAATCATTAGAAGCAATTTCCTTAATAAAAAGGAAGTCATCCATAAACAAGAACGACTGAATGGATTCCAGCAGAAAATTCCAGTATTTTCCATGTAAATGAGTTTGTATTTAGATTTTTCAAAATTTATTTATTTTTCTAGACATCCTCTATTGCTTGCAATAATTATTTTTCGGTTTATTTTACGTTCTAAAAAGGGTTCTTTAAGCACAATTACAATGTGTTAAAATAATTCAATCCCAAGAAATAATAAACAATTCATAAGTTCCAACAAGAAATTTTAAATTGAATATCACACCTTCAAGTTTGACATCTCTTTTTCCTTGGCTCGCTGCACATTCTGCACTTCCAGTTTTGCGGCCTCAAGAGCAGACTCCAGCTTGGATCGTGCATCAAGACCTTGGAGTTGCGTCACTCTTAGGCGACCACACTCCTCACTCAGGTCTTCATGATGGCTCTAAGCAACAAAGCAATTTCAGTTCAAGGCTTCATTAAAAATGACTCTGAATATTAATAATATACTTGAATTTGAATATATTAATATTAAATAAAACCAGCATAACCCCTGCCACCACATTGCACATACAGAAGAACAGTAGAAAAGTGAAATAGAGAAGTACATATGTACAACATGGAAAACTGAAAACCTGAAAAATATTTTTTACATCTTTCACTGCTTATTATCAAAATTAATGAAATGAGGAAACAATATAATTGCTAGAGACCAGATTCTTATGAAATTGCATATTTTTGGTTGTTCTATGTTCAGTTCTCAAAAGTGTGTTCTTGACAAATCAGGCAATCCTAACACATTATGCAAATAGTTTATTATACGCTTTTACATATTGTGTACCATATTTCATATTTTGCTTGAAGGCTTCTTTACATAGTTTGCAAAATTTTATATTTCTACCAGTTTTCTTAAAATTTATTTTGAAAAAAGTATTTAAATTTTCAGAAATATTTCTTTGGCATTTTTTCTTACACATATTTAGAATTGCTTGCTGACAACCTGAAGTGTATGAAGACACTGTCAGCCTGAGTTAATCACTGTCTGCACTGAATGGCTGTTGTGACAATGTGGTTGTGTGAGCGTACATGACATTATCTTTAGGTGTGGCAAATACCAATAATGCTGTGTTTCTTGTTTCTAACCAATTTTTCTAGATATTGGTGGTTGCAGAGGTGAAACACTATGATGAAAATACTACAGTGATTTTTTGCCAGTCACTGAGATCCCATGTTTGTAGAATGGCTATCATTGTTCTCATTTCTCTGGACTCTATTCACTGTGACACAAGTTAAAGATGTTTCTGAACATGTAATTGACATATTTTACATTTACCAAGATCTCTACAAGTAAGTTGAAGTGGTCTCTTAAATCCTGCTATCCAACTTAATTTAAAAATGTAATGTGTCATATATAATTACAATTACTAAACATATTTTGTAAAGGTACATGTGTAAAACAATTGCTGGTCTTTGTATTTATATTTACTCACTACTCTTTGAATTTAAAATCACTTAATATTTGAGTTTAAACTCTATCTTTGCTTCTGCAACTATAATCACATTTTTGTATGCATGCTTGTGATGGACGAAAAAACACCTACTGCTTTTTTAAAATCAATTGCAACTCGCACAACAAACCAACCAACACCTATTACATTCCAGAACTGTTAGTCCTGAAAATGACATAATTAACAAAATATGGCAGACAAGTATTCATTCTATTAATTTTACGTGATTAAAATTTAGTGTTTATAATACAATAAAACTGGTTAATAAGAGTTCGTTACAACATCTAGAACTCTCCATCTTTCAGTTAAAGAAAAAAATACTAAACATGGATGAGTAGGAAGATTAAACTTTTTTATAAACAAAAATCCTAAGTGTTTTAAATACATAGATTGTTTGGAAATCAAGATGTGCTTTTTGATCCTGAGATATTCATTTCAGGGAGTATTAAAACATTAAGGGGAATGTTCTAGTTTATTTACCTGGTCCTGATTACATTTCTACACGTAGATGAGGCACAAAATCCCTCCGAGGTACCCTTGAGAACCTGAGGGGAAAACTATATAGCCAGCAAATGGGCAAAGAGTTAAATACGTACATTTAATAGAAAATAAATATGAAACAAATCCGGGTTCCTTTATGCCTTTAAATTTTAATTACTTAATCATTACTAAAAATGCTGTAAATCTGAAAATCTTAACTGCAAAATTAACAGTGTACTTCATATTAAACAGTATATAACAGTGTACTTCGTATCAACATACTGACGATTTTGAGCATATGTCATGGTATAATTCAGGACAACTTAATTAATCAATTATGAAATGACATCTCAATTTACATAGGATTGTTGTGTCTAAAATTCTGAATTCTCTAGCACTATGCTTCTTTAATTTATTATCATTGAATTTCATTCATAGGTTTCTCCTCAAGGATGATGTATTTCAGGGGACGGGTATGCAACCTGTAACACACTCCTGTCTCACAGGCTGAACCAGTTTAACAGCCCCTTACTACAGGGCAACACATTTCAAATTCAGAGTCCACAGATTATTTGTTGCTTACAGTCATGCACAATTATCCAAAGCAAAACACTTCTGGGTAATGAAGTTCGATCATATTCACAAATGGGTGCACTTGTTTAGTCTACATCGGCATGGGATAGTCACAAATATGGCTGCTTTATATAAAGTATTATACAAAAAAACATTTAGAAATAAAAAAGGTAATCAGAAGTATTAATTATGAATGAATGAAACAGAATCATCTCCACGAGATCATCCCCTTAACACACTCTGCATCGAAGGTGTTTCTTACTCTACGACAATCAGATACTCGTCAAACTATCATTATCCCGTACAAATTGTATTTGGTATGAAAATACAATTAAATAAATAACATGTAATCATTGAGTGAACATTAATGTTAATGTCCCATTTTTGTCTTTTGTCTAACACTAACTCACAAGATTTAGACTTCTTAATTTTTCAGAGTCTGAAAGAGCAGGAATTGCAAAAAATCTATTTGGATTATTATTCCACCAACAACAACAACAACAACAACAACTTATAAAATGAGAATTTTCAAATTCAATAATTATTTAAATTTACAATATTAATTTAATTGGTATTGATAATTCCAAAACTAGTTTCTAGTATCATAAAACATCTTAACAAATAAATGTGATATCAATAACTATAAAACATGTTGAAGCAAATTGACTTTTGATAGGATACAAATTTCTACATGAATAATTATAACAACTGTTTAATGTAATAATAACACAATTTACTGAAAGTAGTTTTTTGTATTACCTGTAATATTTTATACTGCTGTTGAAGTGATGTAAATTTGTTAATATTTTCAAGATTTTCTTTTTCTCGAATTTGTTTTTCTTCGTCTAATTTTCCTTGAAGCTCTTCTCTTAACTGTCGATGTTCTGATTTTTCTTGTTGAAGAGACTTTTCCAGTCTTACTTTGTACTCTATTATAACTAAAAAATAAAATAAAATAATATGAGTATTCATTAAATTTCATCACAATGTACAGAAAATTCATTATACATTCATGCAAATGGTAAAAATTTCTCTGAAATATATATTCTGTTAAATTTATCCATTAAACAAATTTATTTTTAGACACTGATTACATTTTTACCATAATCAATGTCTAATGATAATATTATAATAAAGATTCTGATCATTTAAAAATAATTTACTAATATTTCTGAAAAAAAAATTGCAAACTTTTTTGAACATGTATATATTAAATAGATTTTAAAGTGCAAAAGTAGTATTATTTTTCAAAGAATAAATTCTAACGCTTCTTAGATACAAAGAAAATATATGAATCAGGTATTGAATCAAGCAAGTTCTTTCTCAACATTTTAAACTGCTTTTGTATGCAGGTTTTTCAAAATCATATCGTGTCATGTGACAATTTCATTTCATCTGAACATAGAAAAAAAATTAGAAAATTTAGTAAAACCTGATATAATCTTGCCATGCAGTTTCATTGTAAGGTTAAAAAAATTCCAAAATATTTTTTAAAATTTCACATGCATTACACGTTAATGCTTTTACTATTTTATAACATTATAACTTAACAATAACTCAAAACGTCCAAAATCAAAATAAAATCTTCATAATTACCTTGGAATTGAGCTGACAAAGACTCTTGTTGTTGAATGCATTTTTCTGATTTTCTCTGGTAGTCATACAGTTCCACTTGAGCACGATGGAAGAAATAAACAACTACACCAGCCACAGTGATGGCGCCAATGTACAGGAACAACCTGCTTTTGCTGCCACGAGCAAATCGTGGCGTGCTCATCTTCACCGCTTTCAGAACACATTCACTGCATCTTTACAGAAACATGCTGCTCGGTTAAATGTTCTCTGAGGTTATTTCAAATAGTAATGTAAACATCTGATCCAAGAGGTTAATTCCAACAACATAAACGGAAAAGGTAATTTAGTTAGACAACATCATATGTTAGAAACAGTATTCATTTTTTAAAATTCATATTATTTGTTAATCAAGTATGTTCTACTAACCTCTTTTGATAACAGTTTGTATTAATGAAATATCCTATTTGAGAATTTATAATCTTTATAATGAAAAGCAAAACAATAATGACATCTAAATATTGCATTTCACTCTCAAAATCATAGATAAAAATAAATGGTACAAAATAGAGAGGAGAAAACTGAGTAGCACAATAACCTACTTTTAAAACAAACCTCACATAATTCTGATATTTTACAATAACCTCTAACTATTATTAAACTACAACATTAGTAATGATCTTGTAGGTTGATTGTCAATAAAGTTTTGATAAAGATTTTTTCAAATCTTGTTTTGTTTACAAACACTCCAAATCTTCTCACACTGTCAAATGATGTCAGACACTCATTTTCTTCCCTCCATTTGATGACACTAAATTCGGCCAGGAATACATAAAAAAAACTTCATGAACATAATAACAAACCCATACTCACTAGAAATCACGAGCAGGCATTAACAAACAGTTCCAATTGTGCACATCAAAAGCACCTTTGCCTGTTCATTATTCTCATAACAATGGTACTACATTGCCTCGACGGTCAAAATGTCCATAACGTTCCCTATACGGTCGCTTGCCACATCGGCGTCTTGGTAGATAAAATAGGTAGACGTCACAAGCATTACCCGTAAGCAGATGGTAACTTCTGAAGTCAGCCGACAAACAGATATGCGAGATGTAAGATGTAGAGAGCGGGGAAATGCTGTCTGCCACGGGCACTGTACGGGCTGCCACCTTCACCACTGTTCCGCTCAAAATACCTCTGGTATAGGTTGGAGAGGACATTATTTCAGTAGAGCAAGAGCAATGCGAGTACCAAACAGTTAGGCCGTGAGCTTTATGACGATGCGAAGTGTTATTAGGACACGATTTGCTTTCCGTGTTTATCAAAGTAGTTTAAAGATCTAAATTGTTTAATTTAGTTGGGATTACAACACACAATGTCAAACAATTGACGATTCACATCCGCTTTGTCTGCTATTGTCGCCTTACGAGCTAGGCATGCAGTATTGCCTTTGTTAGTTTTAGTAAATTTTGTTTTCGCCAACATTCGACATCAGCTGTTGAACTAAGGTGTTCAGAAAATTGTGTTTATTATCGTCGCGTTTTCCTGTAATGTATGCATGTGTGAATGCTTGAAATAAACAAGAGGATCTGTAATTATATATGCATTGGGTAAGCTCAACCATTTCCAGCACATTTTCTCTTTACATTTTGCGAATTGATAGATGAGAGATTTTGTTTTATTATAAACATTTCTAATTGCATGTGTTGAAGGCGATTTATGTATATTGTTACTACGAAATGAGCATGTTCTCAGTAAACACTTGCCGTCCTGTCATCTGTGGTAGTGCGATGTTTTGGTGGACTACTTTAATGTATGAATTTTAATGAGTTCCAAATTACATAAATATGATGTGAATACTATCTATAATTAACTGGCCATTTGATTTTGATTTGTGTTTAATAGCCTTCTGGATATTCTCTGAATTGCTAGAAGTTAAGTAGTTTGTTTTTTTGTTGGAAACTGGTATGTTTAAAAAATAGTGTAGTGATTATTACAACATCCAGTGAAATAACCTTTTAAAGTCCTGATTGGCAAAATTCATTTCTTAGTTTGTAATTTTTTCCTGAATGTTTCCCCTTTGTTCTTTTGCTTTCATGTCTGAGTTAAGGATTTTCAGTAAGTTTCTTTTATTCTTTTGTTGAAGCCAAACATTTATTAGGCTAGTTTCCCCTACAATAATTCATGTTACCATAATTATATATTTCGAAGTATTAACTAAAGTCTTATTGTGAACCCTGCCCACGAGAAATGGGTCAATACCTAGTTTAGAAAGTATGTTTACAAAATATTCTTGTTTAATGTGAGTGTTTGTAAAAATAAGAATTTTATATTTTTTGTTGCCTAAATTACTTGAAAACTGTGTGCTGTAATGGTTTTATAATAATTACATTGATTGTAATAATTTAGTGCGGCTTCTTTACCTATATCAACAGTAATTTTCATCTGACCATGACTTACATAATGAATGGTTGGAAAGATGTGATTGGGTGTCAGACTGAAGTAGAGATTAGTATTCCTCAACCGTTTTTCAGTGATTGTTTTTATAAAAGATATTTCAATAAATTCTTAGCTTCTTATTAGTTACTGGTGTACAGTTTGTTGGAATAGTCAGATGGTAATTGTTTATAAGTGAAAGTTTTGTGCATCCAGAAACCTTTAAAATTAAGTTTGCTTCAATTTGAAATATAATGTAATTACAATTACACATGTAAAGAAATCCCAATGTATGAGAATTAGACAAAATGTTATTCCTATTTCTTTATTTATTTATCTTTTGATATTTGTATCTAGTTCATGTTCTTAGAAGCAGTAGTGCATATCTGTAAAGTATGTTTGTATTTTTCATACATTAAAAATTAAATTAGTGAGAGGCCACAATATCCAATTATAAATATAGCTCTATTGCAAGGTGAAGGTTGGTTAAACTCTTTAATGTAATAATTTCAACATTTGTAGATTGTTTAAAAATGGTTTACTATAAAATGTAACTTAAAAATCAAAATCTGACATTGTTCTTAACTTCAAAATAGGAAGCTTCTTGAGGATAACTCTCCTAAATCTTTTCTTCAAATTACTAAGCAGCTCTCAATTTTATCTCAGTATGTTATTTACTGTTGATGTGTATTGTATTATACTTTTCATTGTTGTGAAGTTGGAGAGAGTATTCTTGTCCGTGTGTTGTCAAAAAGGTTCGTTTTGCCGACGTCTTTTCATAAATTTCGAACAAAAAATAACATAAGTTTATACGCTGTTTCAAGTTAACAGTGGCGAAAAGAGCATCCTAGTAATACTACGATTAGTATCTTGAACGTTGAAAAAGAGAATCAACTCGCCCTTGAGAAGGGCTTATTTAACGACGAAATTGCATCTAATGTGATAAATATTGCGAATGAGTACATTGCACTATCCATGATTTCTGTTGATATGGCAATTCAAGAAATTGAAATTAATTTCCGTAAAATTAGTGATAACCTCGTCTAATCTCAGTCGATGAAACTAGGTTCTCTGGGTAGATTCCGTTTGTAGTACTTTCGATAGCTTGATTGTCTATAACACGCGTTCTAGAAGTTAATTTGCCTTGGGTTTTCGATCTTCTCTACGTCGACCCTAAAATTTTGCTTGTGGACTTCCTATTAGTAAGAACTATATAAAAAAAATTGAACCACTTTCTAATTGCCTAGAAACGTTCAAGTCGTATTTAGTAGTTGTGCAATTACGAGTGGAAAATAAATTAAGATCCCTTAGTTTTTCTCGATCTAAAACTGTAAGTGCCATATGGTTCGTAACGTGGGCGATCAATGAATGCCGTTTGGGTTCCCGTTGCTATTAATGTTTACGTATTTAATTTTAGGACATTTACCCTTAAGTAAAACTAATAATATAACTGTGACAGGAGGTGAATAAATGAAAATAGTCTTTCAGTTCCACATTAAATGAGGAATACTTATGCGAATAAAAGTGGGGATAATTTTGCGATTTTGAAGCCTAGACAATAAAGCGTTAGAAAATGTTCTCATTCATATAGTCGCGGTTGAATTATTTATATCAATTCAATCGCGTGAAAAATACTTATTGAATGCTTTTATCTGGCAAAGTTTTTATTTTGGTTGCTTTTTTAACAGTACATTCTTAGTGGGATCAATGCGTATTATTTTTGGGCTAAGAAACTTTTTTTCAGAACCTATATCCAATTTACTTTTTCCTTAATTTGAAGATAACTCCTGTCGTGTACATTGCTTTTTAATTTTTACTTTCTCGCCCCTACGTGTACAAGAAATGTATTGTAATCGTGGGCCGGAAAATACTAATTTTTGACTGAAAAAGCTCTTATCTCTGGGTCCTGGTATCGAAAAAATGTTATATCTTGTTCCTGCGTGTAATAAATAACTTCCTCTTAGGTTCCGTGTTTAGTGAGCCCTCGATATCAAAACGTCGATTGACGGCTAACCTTCATTCTCCTCGTATGTATCCAAAGACGGTAAAAAAGTGCTAGTCTAATTTCGAGCGAACTGTTTTTTCTCCGAAAATGCAAAAAGTTAACATTTTAAAGCTACAAAGTTAAAGATCGAGATTTTTGCCTTGAACAAAATCTGCTCTAAAAAAGCAGCTCTTAAAAAAGGTCGTGTACAATTTTTCTCGGAGCCTAGTTGTTTTCTTTTCATTTGTGCCTGAAATTAATGCACTTTATAAATATTTTTTTCTCCAGAAACGTGCCATATTTTTTCTTTAAAGTTCTCCACGGATAAAACAAGGGACGCACAGAAGAAAAGCACTGGTGTCATGTTCATTGAACTACCTAAATTGTCAACAAATTAAAATTTTGAAAAAATGCGATAGTTTTGAAATTTAATTAGAAATAACTAAACTACTCGTAAAGAGAACCAAGTTATGTTAAATATTGTATATATACGAATTTTAAATGTGTCAGTGTAACTGGATTTTAAAGTTGGGTTAATTTTCTTATTCTAATTTGGTAAGTAAGCGGTAATAATTATCTGTATGGAATCGCATTGCCGATGCAGTGCCATCACCATTGCATGGCGAAGTATTATATCCCTTCATTATCACTGCGGTTTTAAAAATAAAGTAAACAGAGTAAAGGTAACAGTAGAGGCTACCTTACTTGACAGTTGCCGTGTTATTTTATGCAAAGCCGGTTTTGAAATCTTCGATTTTTTAGGACTTGATAATTTTTGAGAACACTCCCTATTCAGAATTGTGTTCTCTTCAAAATATATCAGAAATGAATATGTTTATCATTTTTGCCTGAGATACTGCAGTATTTCGAGCTTCTACTGCTGGAGCTGCATGTTTGCTGTACTTGGAAGGTACGCTCCGAACAGTAATGTTTTGTTTTAATAGTTTGTAGCATGTTTGTGATTTGCGTGTAAACCACATCGTAGACACTTGTGACAAATTCAATGTTCATTTTAAGAATATTTTCCTCGTTTTCCAGTGCTTTTATGTTGGGTAATGTTATTCACTAAGTGTTATTACTGTAGTTAGGAAGATGATTCTAGTTCGTGGCTGTCTCCATCCTATTATGGTCGAAAAGTACGTAGGAAAAGCAGAATATCAATTGCAGTTGTTGGTGTTTTTTTAATGACATGGTCATTCAACTTCTTTAGTAGATACTTGTAAGAAGTGAATCGCAATCAGATCAGAAAAGTTGAAAATACTGGTTCAGTATATTTACTAATAACAATATATTACATTTTGTTGCCGTAAATTGCATATTATAATGTCATGTCAATTTTTGTGTTGACTTTTTGACAATTTTGTTCTTGACTTCAGAGTACAATGGTAGATTAAGCTCTCGTCTAACGGTTTAAATAATTGTTTGGCGGCTTCATTTAATCTGTACGTGTCTAAACTGATATTAAATATCTCATATGATATTTATTGCTAAATGATACATTAAAACTACACATTTCATTGTTGCAATATTTTGAACTTTGTATTGTACGTTCTCATTAAAATCTTGGAAATCCTAAAAACAGAGTTTATAGATGTGATGGTTATGATAGCATTGTGGGTACTGATAATTATGGTTTAGAAGTGTCGTGCTATCTGAAGTGTTGAGATTCGATCCTGATACCGGGGCACAGTTGTAAGGGGGTGATTCTGTCCGTTTTTTCTTCGGATGTGAAATAAAGCCAGTGGACCCATTCAGTAGATATTCAGTTTACAAAATGGCACTTTGACCACTGTAGTTCGCATTGATCATTATTCAATCGAATATTACACGTTCGTTTTTGGTGGCGGGATACGGTCTCATACCTCGATCATAGTATATTGGGATAAATGTAATATTCTATGTAAATGAATGTTCTTGGGGGGCAGAGGATTGGTCAGTCGCCGTCTGCCAGCGCGACTCGGGAGTTTTGCGGGTTGCCACGCCCATGGCCTTCGCTGCGGCTGGGCGGGCGCGCCTGCCACTCGGAGCGAAGCGATGCACTAGCAGCAAGCCACGCCGCAGGGCCGGAGATGTTCGTCCAAGGCGAGGAAGGGGCTCGTTGCAAGTTTGCGACCGATCCACGCATTTGCGCTGTACGCGCCTCGAAGATACCCCGGTTTTTGTTTTCTCTCCCTCCAAAATTGCCCGTCGTATGAACTAATTACTCCCTCGAGCGTGCTCTGCCGCCAGTAACACGAGAAATCACTGATGTAGAATGAGCGAAATTGATTGAAGCGTTCACAAAATGTCGCTTAAATGTAGCATTTCAGACGTTTTTGGTTTTAATATCTTTTTTGAAAATGTAGCTAGTTTTGGGAATAGTTTCTTAAACGCGTAATATTATCATTATAACGCGGGCGTTCAATTACACAGTGCTATAACGCTATGCAATGTTAAAAATTAAGCCAAAAGTAGATGTTAAATAATCTACAGGTACTCTTAATAAAATATAAGCTGTAAAAAGATTTTAAATGATCATTTAACAGTCTGTTTATATTTCTTTTAGCGTTTTTATTGTGCTTCATGTGTCCATTTGCATGGACAAAATTGTATCTGCCTTGCTATTCAACACTGTGGAAATATCAGGAAATAGAATCTTATCAACAGGTCCATTTTTGAACTATTATGCTTAATTATTTTAATTATATTGCCAGTTCCATATTTTTGAAAACAAAAAGTGCTTATCTTCCAAGTCCATCCGAATGTATTTTTAGTTTTTAAATTATATCTTGAACATTTTCAAACTGGTCAAGTTTTTTACTACTATTGATTAAATATTTTTCAAAAATGTTCTGTTTCTTTATTTTTTACAGTAATTACACTTTGAACTTTTAACATTATAATTGAATTATACTTTATATATAATTAGTGTAATAATAAAATAATTTGTTTTTATTGAATATATTGTATTTTTTACCAAGACATATCAATATTTGAAAAAAAATATGCCCCCTCTTATCATTGTTTTGATCTTTTCTGAATATCATGTCAAAAAGTAGCTTTCGGTGAAAAAAGAAAAAAACCAACAACAACGCATTTTAAAACGTCTGATATTAAATCGACCTGGCAACTTGCCCTAGAGTGAATGAATATTGTCATCTTTTCACGAAGTGAAATTATGTTGTAGAGTCAAACTAGTCAGTTTTGCCGCATGGCAACATCTGACGACCGGCCGGCGGCAGGGACAACGGGGTCCCTGAACACACATGAACTTGTTCATGTGGGAATTGTGTGTCTTTGTGACACATGAATTTACGTATGCCGCCAAATGGTTGCCTCTCGGCATCCTCTTACTGATGAATTTACGCTAACTCGTTCCAGTGAGCAACTTTTTCCCTAAGAGTCACATACCGCGGGGGGGGGGGGGCTTAACGACGCACCCAGCTTAGTTTCCCCCCTATATCTTTGCCTAGATAAAAAGGTGAGGTGTTAAGATTTCATCGCTTAGGACGCTTATTATTAGAACCTTTCTTAACCCTGTGTGATATTTTCGTCTTACCGGGTGTTTACAAAACAAATCGAAACTCTGACCATGCGTAATCGACTCACTCATGCTCTGATCATGCGTAAAAACTTCCGCATTGTCTTTCAGCCATGCCTACGAACACATTACCATCTTATTTTAATATCTGTTTACGCAGATAACATTGTGGATTCGGAGCAACATAGGCAATGTTGAACTAGTTCTAAAAAAGTGGGTGTGGCCAACTGTGCCTCTGTAGAAAGATTCACAAGTGCGGCAAATGTGTGTGTGTGTAATATATATATATATATATATTAATATATATATATATACATACTAATGGAGAAATCTATTTTCCCGCCGAAGGAAGCATATTTTCGTTATTAACAATTAAAACCAAAAATGAATAGCTTGTTCGTGACGCCGTCGGAGAGTAGTGCAGTGCTGGGAGGAAGAAGCATCCATCCTTGATGCACTCCATTCTTGCAAACATTAACTACAAATATCTCTTAGGGTAGCGTTGACAGTATACTTAACACAGGTTCAATTTCCAAGCGGATCCATATTTGCACGCTATTACGGCTTAAAAATATATGTATTACATAGACGCATGGTTGTTTTAAGTAAAACGAATTGGCCGGAGCCTCGCCGACAACTTGGAAGTGCGCGAGAGAAGCCAGTAAAAAATACCATTAATTATACGAATTTTGTGCAGCGAACTTGAAATTGTCTTGGTGTCCCCAAAATGCTTCAATCAAAATTAAAATAATTTTTGAAGAATGGAATCTTAAGATATTCCCGTATTTCACGTTAAAAGTAAGTCCCTAACAGCAATAATTTTCGAAAAAAAACAACAATATATCCGTAATGTAATCACGATTTGTGATTCATTGCTCTTTACGAGAACTATTCCACTCGTGAAATTAAAACCAATTGTGTTTTACTATACATACAAAATGTCCCAACCAGGGCGGTGTATCTCAAAAAGTGTATCGATTTTCTATGTAATTTTTCTTACCACTTCTACCAGCTACTTCTGTAAACTGTGACTCATCTATGTTAGGAGGTGGTATGCATTGATCGCTATGTCGATGTCCAATAAACAGCGTTACTGTAACATAACCTCTGATTTTAACCTACACTTTATTATTTTCAATATTTGCCGCATTTTGGAACTCTGTTGGACGTTATTTCACTCATGGAATAGTCCTATTAAATACCACTCGTGCTTTGGAAATTCTCAGATAAATCCCGTCCTCGATCGCGAGGCGGGGATTTATCGACAATTTCCAAAGTACTCGTGCTATTACTTATGATAATTAAACATTTCCGGTCAAAGTAAATTTAATTTCATTAGGAAAAGTCATTGATCTTGTTCTTTTGTCCGGACACTTGTCTAATTTCATTGTGTGCTCTTCGGACCTGTGGGCCGAGTGTCGCGGTTGGAACGGAGAGCACGTAACGGGAGCAGCCTCCTTCCCTCCCTCACTTCTCCTTCTCCCTGCGCCGCCCCGGCGCTTGTCGCCCCTCCCCGACCACGCCACACCCGCCTCCCCTCCCCCCTTCCGGCCACCCCCTCGCTAAACATTACCCCCCGTATCCCATCTCGCGTCCCGCATCGCCCTACCCCGTCTCACCGCCTACTTCGCCTTGCCACATCTACGACCTGCCCCGCACGCATCTCGCGCTCATACTCCCATCCAACAATCCCCGCCGCAGGCTCCGGTTCTATCGCTTCCCATCCCCATCCGTATAGCCACCGGCGAGTATCGCCCGCCTCGTCAAAACTGGCGTGCGGGCGGAGTCGGCCCTGCGACGAGGAGTTGTCTTATCGAACGTCGGTAAGGATCGAAGAAATGTGCAGTGCGTGCGCCCCGCCCGCCCCCTCCCGGCCCGCCCTCAGCAGCCCCGCCACGGCTCTTGCCACGACGAGCTTCACCCCCTCCACCGAGACTGGCCGTGTCGAAGCCCACTTGTTCCTACTCGTCTCCATCGACATGCTATAGACTTTCTAAATGTTGTTTGCCGTTACTTATACCAATAGTGGAAGACGAAATTTTGATTACGAATAGCTTTATATATCAAACATACATACATTCATACTGTAAATTCGTAACAAAATAGTACCATCTTTCTTATTTGGAGAATAATTATTTTGTAATGACTTGTTAGTAAGATGTTACTGAATCTCTTTTTTTCAGATATTGCAACACAGTTCTTGTTGTGGAACCGTATTGTTTTATCCACGACCTTTCAGAAGAACGATTTTTCTTAAAACCAAGAAAGGCATATATTCATACGGATATACGCATTTATTCACGTATAAGAAATATATAAAAGTGACTCGAGACAACTTAGGAACCGTTCTTATTTACAAGAATCTGACTGATAAAATTTTTGCCAATTCTGCATTGACACTGTCTTCTAGATCTGCTTGCCTGATATCTTCATCAGATCTTGTAAACTCCATGTATGAGGGTGCATCACGAAGCTAAGGAAGCGGAACAAGGTTAAGGTTCTGTGAAACGAAAATATCTTTAGAAACTATGGACTGGTGAACACGTGGTTTACGTTGGCATCAGCGATAGCAAGATTCAAATGTGCGATAAATAGCTTCCTGGAACATGGAAGTATCTTAGTTTCTTACATTATTTTTTTTGTATTGAACATTTAGACTCTTCACCTCTAGCATTTTTTGTAGTATAGATTGATAATATGTACTGGTTTTGTTATGCCTCCTTAGTGGGAGTTTGACGAGAATGTAAGTGCGTTGCAATACCCTTTCCATTACTGTTAAAGACCTTCATTGAGTATCTGCAGAGTAAAAACAAAAGAGAAAGGAGTTATACAATCTTCCTTTTGGGTGGCATTTCTCGGAATTTGTTAATAAATTTCGCGGCATATTGTTCTGATCCTCGTAAGTCGGAATTGAAGGGGGATTAAAAGCCAAATGGTTATTTTACATTATTGTAAACATAGCATGTGTTAAATTTACTTCTACTTCTTGATATAAAATTTTAAATGAATTCCATCTGTGTTCTACAATATTTTTCCTTCTAGTAAAATGTGGCGGCGTTGTAGCTGTTAGCTGTTTTAAAAATAGTTTCGGATGTTGAAAATTTATTTCATACTTCATTTCTTTCATGCCCAGTTTTGTTTAAATATGTTCTTTCAGTATGTTCTGGCATTGGACTTACTAATGAATCGTAGTAGCTGATAATGTTATACTCCCGTTCAAAAGTTCCCAACCCCAATGGCCTTGTGTTATCTCCATACGGGATATGAACTGGTTTTATTGCAATTTCAAAATTATAATCGCCATAACAAATACTTGCATGTATGATGCTAATAGTTAAATTTTAATACAGCTACATTTTTACGCCTTTTTGGTAATGTGCACAAAAATGAACGTAGCACATTTGCATTAGCACAAATGCTAAATGCAAAAATACATAACATTCCAAATTAGTTCCGAAAATTCTATTGCAACATCTTTTACAGCTACATTTGATTATTCCCCGGATTATCTAAATACTTACGTATTTTTCTCCACTATTTTTGAAGAGATAAAAATATCACAAACTAAGTGTAATTTATGTTCACTTCTACTTCGGCAATTGCTCTATTAATCGTTTTGTATGCAAATCTAAAGAAAATGACTATTTTGTATGTTTATGTGAATAAGGTGTTAGTTAATTTGAATGAGAATATGTCGTCGGTCACATTTATTCCAAAAAGGTATTTCCACACTTACGTAAGAACGTGAAATGTGAAGTCGAACATAACGTTCATTCATTCTCTAGCATTACTCACAGTTTTGTTTTCGCAAGATATTCACTTCTAATTCTTTAATAAGTTCCGAGGCAATACTGTTCGTAGGTATTCGCAAATTTATTTTTTTAAATACGATAATAATTCGACTTTAAATTGAAATCAAACTGCAGCGCAATTTACTTGCTAATTAAATTGTTCACTTAAAAGATGTCAATATCAGTGTTGTGAAGGTCATGAAAGAAATTTGTGGCGTATTAAGCAAAAATGACTTTGGGTATTTAATCAACGCCACCTACATAGATTGATTTAGGAGGCGTTGGTTTAATGCCTGCCATTATTTCTAGGCTCACAGTGCGAAAACACGAAAAAATACGTTTTTGAAAGTTTCTTTAAAACTTCTGGCGGGGTCCTAAATGAAATTATCAGTTCCTGGGAAGACCGAAACGCGTCGAATGACTCCTCATACTTCTCGATTGGTGCACGGGAAGTGGTCTTGACGCCAGTGACGGAAAAGCCAAAACACACATCTGCACGTCCGCACTCTCAAAAGCTTTACTGAAGTATTGTATAGTGATATATTCTTGAAGTTAACTCTAGGTCATATTTATTTCTCATATGTGTATTTATAGCTTGCAATCATCCCACAAAGGGCAAATGTTTACAGCTAAAGCAAAAAATATATCTTTGGCCGTTTTGAGTTTAAATTCAAATTTGACATTGGTGTGCCAGCTGCTTCCAGGGTGTGCTCCCGAGCTAATTGAGGCAAATGATGTTTTCCGCTCGCCGGAAGACCTCCACTCATCTTGTGTTGCCTGCAGGGCTTCTTCCACCCCTACTTGGGGTGCCAAGTCGTTGCAGAGAATCAGAGCATCTGTGCTGGTAGTGTTGCAGACGCCATTTCAGTGCTTCAACTCGTCTTCAATTTTAGGCCTGGTTCATATGATACATGTACTTAAATAATAACGCAACATAGTCTTCCGCTTTTTGATAGATGTGGCGAATAGTAGTGTTCGCGAAGCGTAGGTTTGTTGAAGATTCGACAATCGATGTTAACGCCATTCTTTCTTTCCCTGTTTGATTTGCAAGAGCAGGCTTCGAGTAAACATATAAATCATTTAGGAGACCCTGGGTCACAATGCCTCCACATTTTAGCTTAAAGTAGTTTCTCTTATCCGTCCTTACTAATACAGTAGGCCTATTGGCCTACAGTATTTGTAAATTAGTGAAGAAAATAGTGAGAACTTTTGATAGCTTTCCACTTTTGTTTAGATTTGTTCACATACAATTGTAATGTTTTTGTGGTTTAAAATACAGGTATGAAACCGCACTAGTTTATAACAGTTTCAAGAGCGAAACCGGAATTATTATTCTTTCATCAAATACGCTGCTGAAACCGGAAACAAAAGAAACAGCTTAGGTTTTTTAAAACATAAGTTCATTATTTTGAGTAACTTAGTAAGTTAGGTTCACATTTTGAGAAGTGACTCATATTCACGATAAAAAAAATGATAGAGGATTTCAAAGAGCAGCGCTTTCGTTTCTTTATTTTCAATTTTAAAGATTTTTGTCCTGGACAGGAAAGGAATCATCAAAACCGCAGATTATCGAAGTTCTACAGAGTAATCACTACTTTGAAAAGTATTTAATAAAGGAAAGAAAACTACTGAGAATCATTTCCAAGTCGGAACCAGAACATAAACTGAAACGTTTTATCTGCATTACTAATTGCGAGTGACGTACAAATTGACGGAAAACTATGCATCCTCCGGTCGTGATGGCGGTATGTGTGGTGCCTTTAGATCCCCAGGAACGTGAGAAAAAGCCCAAAACAACGGAACAAATTCGATTTTGACTGAAAAGTCAAATATTTGATTGCGTTAATACGCCTATTCTCATACTTTTCATACCGACTGAAATCTCTCACGACATAGCTGTCGGCATGCTACCGCGAGGCGGTAGAGGGCGCCCGCTGTTAAATATTTGCTATTCACGTACTGTGTTATAGAACAGCATTTTTTAAAATATGTGTATGGAAAGAACTGTTGCATTGTATTTCCGTGTGTACTACGCCATGTTATTGCAGTAATCGGACAGTCTGTTTTCGTTAAAATATGTAATATGTTGCAGTGTTTGACAAGAGTATTTCAAGTGTTGTACTTGCGCACTATGGGTGCTACTTTTTGGAATTCTAGCAGGCATTTTGTGTGGTGTTATTAAGCAGCGTTTTTGCTGTTGCATTCGTCTAGTCTGAAACCTAAATCGAAATATTTAATTAACCGCAATGGGAATGCGGTTTGGAGCTCTTTCATGCCTTACGTGCTTGGAGAAAGTTTTCTCTTTCGTTTAAAGAACGGAAAGTCGGTGTGCTGCGATGTGGACGCGTCGGGTTATCTAAGGTCGATGCTTTTCGAACACGTCTGAGAAAAGCGAGAGCTTAGCAACAACATTCCGCAGGCGAGCGACGGTCGTGTGGAGGCGCCCTGTGCCTAATTGATCGCTGGCGGCGGTGCGACGCGCGATGGGGGCGGGCGCAAGGCTCCCCCTCTCCCAGCGGGCGTGTGGAGTCGACTGGAGCTGCGCCCCCCCCCTCCTTCCACACTTTATATCGTATCATACGGAAAATATGGTTTGAATTTTCTATGACTATTCCACTTTCGAAATTAAAACCAATAGTGTTTAACTATATGCCCCATTCAGGGCGGTGTATCTCAAAACGTTTATCGCTTTTGCTATCCGATTTTTCTTACCGCTTCTACATACTGGCCTATCATAAACTGTGACTCATTTATCTTAGGAAGTGGTATACCTCGATCGGTGTGTCGACGTCCAATGAACAACGTATGTACTATAACATAACCTCTGATTTTAACATACGCTTTCAGTTATTTTCAATATTTGTCGCGTTTTGGAACTCTGGTGGACATACTTTCACTCGTAGAATATTCCTATTAAATACCACTCGTGCTTTGGAAATTCTCAGATAAATCTCCTCCTGGCTTCGCGAGTCGGGAAATTATCGACAATTTCCAAAGCACTCGTATTACCTATGATAAAATATAGCATTCCGAGTACGCAGTATTATGACCATTTAGTGTTATTTTGTTATTTGAGCGATTGAGACATCTGAACATTTTCTTTAGTCATCTGGTACATCGATGTACACGGAGATTGAGATTGCTCGAATCAGCGTGTAGAAGTAAAATGTTATAAACGGAAAAAGGCAGTGAAAATGTAAAGATAATTCTTCGCGATAGCAATGGAGAAGTAACAGAAAATAGTTATTTCAAATCGTGTGTTGTAAATGGTGCAATCGTCTCTTGTGGGAAAGTAGAGCTAATAACAGCACAACTCGTAACGTGACTGTTGTTTATGAGCTCTTGTATTTGCAAACTAAAATATAAGATAGCGATTAAGTACGATTTTAAATTAAGTACAAAAATGTGTTGTATCTGACTATGAAAAAATACCATTTTCAAAGCACGGGATGTGTAGAAACGTCATTTTAACCGAATTTGCATGCTGCATTGAATGCCTTGTCAAAAAGTGTCAATTATTTAAGGTCAAGTACAGTCACATTTTAGCTCTGAGGATGATCGCTTCGCGATAGAAATGATCATAAGATGAATTAAAATATTGATACCTGACAATATCTTTATTTATTTATCATAATAAAAAGGTATCTACTTCACCAACAATCCAATTAATCAAGTACAGAAATTGTTAACGTAAAACGACTTGAAGTAATTGCCGTAAACTTTTGGAATATCTGTTACAAAGTAAATGAAATATGCTTATAAAACGTAAAATACGCTTATAAAATTGACATAAAAATTACAAGAAGTAATTCACGAAAATTTTTGACTAAAATTTAAGTTTATACTAATGGCAGTGCATTGCTCTAACGCACGCTGTTTTTGTATCTGGGCTCCGGCTTCGACAGATGCCCACCAAAATCTATTTTATCTAATTTGGAAACACAATCACAGAATTATGATGGGACTACGACTGAACTTTGATGGGAACATCATAAACGGCACACCGCTTTCTATTATTGTCAACCAAAATGTTTCAATTTTTTAAAACTTCTGTTTATAATAATTTGAAATCGGTTAGCGAAACAATGAATTTTTTAGCTCTTAATACGCTTTTTAAAAAGTAATTAAACACACACAATTTAAACTTGTATATATGTACAATCAACAATGTCTTTTCCAAAATACTACAGGCAGTTTGTTCAAACATTGTTTCAATGTTTGCTGCTGCTGTACGTCTGCTGTTGTGCAGCGAGTATTATTTTGTAGATTCCACAGGGGAATCTTGGTGTTTATCAAAGAACACCCTTCTTCATGCCGAAGTTAAACATTTTAATTTAATTTAAAATAAATTATGTATGTAATACATTGCATCTGATGATTTTTTTTCTCCCGAATGCGTACGTCTATACGGAGTAATATACATAGTATAGGGAAAGTTATGTAATGCTGCAAAAAATAGATTTCGAGATTTCAACGAAAATACGTACATCACCTAATACCGAAAAAGTGATTGTTTCCAAAACGTCCGTCCATCTGTCTGGTGTACGTGAACATCACTACCGCCCAAACCATGCATAGGATTATTTTCAAATTGAAGAAATCTCTATTTGGCCCTATATATATATATATATATTTTAAAAAATTGATAATAACTGACTTCTCGAGTTTTTTTCATGTAAAATTACGAAGCCCCCCCCCAAAAAAAAACTTTTAAAAAACAATTTGTTGCGAAACAGCAAAAAGAGAACCACAAACAGATCCTTTCATTCATAGCGAAAATTACTAATATCGATTCAGTAGTCTTAAGCGGTCTAATAAAATACATAAATTTGCACATGTAAATATATTTTATGTAAATAGATTATGCTCTGATGTTGCCGATTCAATTCGACTATTTTCCGGACTTAACTGAATTAAAGAAAGCGTTGTCAGTCTGTAAAGAATAAGCTAGTATGTTTTACACCCGAAGTGAGTTACCCTATTTATTCGCACACAAGTCTGACTCTTTCTTGGAAAATTTGAAATAATTATTATTATAAATATGTCAGGAGACGTGTGGAAATGGTTCTATTAACTTGTCGGATATAACGCTGGGCGTTCTGGCACTTTTTAAACACCTATGAGACCCGTGAAAAATAATTTTTAGATATAAAAAGTAGCAGAAATTTGAACAACCAACCTCTCAAAGAAAGCTGCTCTTCTAATTATGCGATGGACGAAACATCTACACTATGTCGGAATCCAGCCTGAGCGTCTTTAGGCAAAGCAGTCGACCGACACGACACGACCAAGATGGAAAACGCTTTCACTGCTCATGCGATAACCAGTGTTAAGATAATAGTTGTATCTGTTTATCAGAGCTGGGAGCTGAAAATGCATTGATTGTGTAACGAGCCAGTAAAGTGTGTTCTTTGAAAGGCCCATGTTTCCGTGAAGATAATGCCATGATTACTGGAAGTACGTGAACTTTCATTTCATCATTTTGGTAGCCCTTCAGTGGATCAAAAGTGTTGAAACCATTCTCTTATATGGCTAGTAGTATGATTCGACTTAATATTTTTAGTTCAAGGCAACAAAGTGTACTATTGTATTATTGCGAATATTTCACACTTTGTAAATCATAGTTTTAAAAGTGAAACTGGAACCTAATTTCCGAGGCAAGTGCCTGGATTGTGCCTTTTATTATGTGGCCTAGGTACTAAGCGAGTGTAAATATGCTTATGTTGTAAAATATTACGGTTTGGTGCAAAACCACTATTTCATTCTCTGCCTTTGAGCAAGAGCCACATGCATGCTTCATTTTTCGATACAGATTTTATCTAGTTTACAGCGCTCCAGCCGTCTTGTCCTAAAACTTCCTTGTTTGCCATGCGCGTGATACGATTTGCTCCTTTTATACAGTTTCGAGAGCGTTCTAAATTTTTGAATTGTAATGTGAAGTGATAATGTAGTGACATAATACAATTCATACACATAATAAAACATATACCGTGTTCTACTGTCTTGTTCCGTGCTCAGTTATACTACGAGCTACCTTAATTTGTTACCATAGGTGCCATGTTCAGCTGTTCGATCTTCTGCGCTTTTTGGGGCGTCCAGAGGATATATTTTCATCACATTGCGTGTAGAAAACTAAATGACCTGTAAAACGCTCTTTCTGATTCATTCAGTTTCGGTACCGAAACAATAGCGTGTAGAAATGAACGCCTTCTTCCCATCCATTTTGTGCACAGAAAAATGAAAAATGACTACGTAAAACGGACTAAAGACATTGGTGGTTCTTTCTCCAGATCTCAGTATCGACAAACAAAAAGTAGATCCGTGCGATTTAATTGCACATAATATCAGATTTAATTTGATATCACATAGGGCCTATAATTCGAAATTCTGCACATTTCCGACTGCCCGTGTTATAGTGTAGGGTTAACAGAACTAAGCTTTCAGGAATGTGCGGTTCTGTAAGGTCTCATTTTGTATGTTACGGCCAATGAAATATATTTTGGGTCCGGAAACACGGTTTAACGGCTCTGGAATGCATCGTTTGAGTTATACAACGGAACGTCTGTTGTGGGTTGCATTTGCACCTGCTGTTTTTTTTCCAGAATGCTCTGCAAAATTCTACATTTTTGTCTTAAATCTGCTTCATGACTACAGAGAATTTCTCTATCTAGTAGTAGCACATTTCTGCATTTTTATGTCGATGGCGTCTTACGAAGAAGTGTACAATCATATTGCATTAGTGAATACACGAAGTTTCTTACAAGGAGGATGGGAGAATAAGAAGTTTATTTAAAGTAGGAGTTAAAGTGACGTACTTGTCCATCATCTCGTTTTGGGCCTCTATCTCCGTGTGAATATCTCGTGCAAGTCATGTTATTCATTCTTCAATAGGAAAGCTCTATCTGAATCCTCAATTGTCTAAATTTTAGCGAAATTGTGAAGAAAATTCGAAATATATTTCGTACATCATGAGCAGTTCATGTGGGGATATTTTGAATGCATTGTTGTGAAACATGCTGTTTTAACCAGAAGAAACATTGAACTCAAATTATTTGATCTAAAAAATATATAGTGGTATTGAATTAAATGTTTTCTTTAATTGCGACAGTGGTACATCAGTGGAATTATATAAACGTTTGAAACGTCTCTATTCAAAGTATGAATGCAGAAAATACCGGTTTTTAATTTTTTTCATCGATCTATAATACATAAAAAATACGATAAGAGTACTAAACCGAAAATAGTAGCCACAAGTGTCGCTTAAAATATTCAACTTTTAGAGAGTTAGTTTTCGATAGAAAGAAATAGCACAGAGGGGCTGAAGCCCTCGTAATAAAAAACCGCGCGCGAACCTGTACCTGTGTGTGTGTGTGTGTGTGCGTGCGTGAGCCAGTGGGATATCGTGGTGGAAGGCGCCTGGTCCAGAGCCGTCGCCTTGCGCGGGGCGGGCAGGCGGGCAGCCCGCGTCTTTGCCCGCGCCGCCCGCTCCAATCGATATCACGCGGAGGAGAGCGCGCACATCGCGATGTTTGCAGGCCGACGCACACGGAATTATCGACATACGGGAGCAGGCGCCCGCCAAGCTGCATTGCTGATTGGAGCCAGCACCAGACTTCGTTTTGTAAGAAATCTGATAACTGGGGCGAACATTTTTTTTTTCACCCTTAAAATCAGCCATTTCTGGAATGCTAGTCGTCCGTGAAGTTGGGATTTCTCGGTCTAGGCGGGTAGAAACGGGACTAGTTTTGTAAAGATGCGCAATGTGAGCGCAGTGAACCGGAGAACACGGTTCAATACTCGACAACTAACGATCTCTGATGGACAGTGAGCGTAACTATGGTCAACGTTTATATTTCCTATGCAAACGAAGAAGTATGTATTTCGTTAGAAATAATGTTTTTGAACTCGTATTATTTTAGTAGGGATTGGCTGCTATAAAAGGTAAGTGGTAAAAAAACGATTACTCGAAAAAAAAATCCCCTAGTAGAATATGAATGTTCTTGGACCCGGTCATTTACCGACCTCGTCCAACTTCCTTGACATTTCGGCCTTTATATGTATATTTATTATTTTTAATTATTCTCAGTTTTGTCTACATTTATGAGAACGTATCAAATGTCAATTTTTCCATTGAAATGATTCAACCATCAACTTATTACAAAAAGGTGTTTACTGTGGCAGAAGAAGGTCAGCGGAAATAAAACTCATGACGGAAATATGGAATAGGTTTAATTTTTCATAACCTTTCATTATATTTGCAGGCGTCTTAGTCTGTTAGCAAATTGAGATGCTTAACTTTGTTAAAGTTTTATCAAAAACTTAGTTTGATAATGGATGATGTTCTTACGTAGAAATAATGCTGTATAAAATCGTCAACTTCCTGCCATATACATAACCATCGAAAGATGGTTTCAACTCATCTAACTTTAAGACATTTTGTGCGTGTTTGATCCCAAACAATTGCTTTACGGCATAACATCCGTTCGTTCATCCATCCGCCTGTCCAGGTCGTCCTTTCGTCCGCCCATATTCCGACATTACTGACATTATGAACACAAGATTTCGTAAAACTACCTCCATATCTCTTTCTTGCCTTTAATCATTTTGACAGCGTTCTCACAGCGTAATTGGGCTCCGTGTTATTGAAGATCAAAATTGTTATTGGTCAGCTTGCAACGATGCGTTTGTTCCCAGCTGTCGATAGGAATGATGTTGGTTGATATGGTAGTGTGATGATGGTAGAACGGGGCATTGCTGGGTCAGGAGAGACAGGGTGGAGTTACGCACTTCGGACGCCGCCGGACGGGCTAGGGTGATTAAGGCGGGGCAGAGCAGGCTAGATCGTGGATTCAATTCACATATAATTCATTCCTTTTATTGTCTGATGATTGTGATTAATAAATATCAGCGCAACACTGGTTACTTCAACTAGCCTAAGTATGTTTGTATAATTTGTATCTTTCATATGAAAATTCAATCTTTGAATTCGTAATCATTTTATAAAACTCCAGTATTATTATAATAAATGATAATAAAGACTATAATTTATAATGCGCGAGGTAAAATCGGGTCCACTTCTTGGGACGGGAACAAGACACGAGTTCAGTCTGTGGCGCTGAAAAAAATGTGGCGACTATTTAAAAACCACAATGCTTTCAGCTCCTCTTGGGATGTAACAACATCCAGAAAATGATACATCACTTCGATCGTAACATTTGAAAGTGCAGCGTAAATTCGGAAACTTGCTGTGTAGCCTACAATAGAGCCATTTCTTCATGTTCAATTAATTATCTGAGTACGAATGTTCGGGTTTTCCTTTTCCAATTTCATTTTGTAGTAGTACGTCATCAGCGATTATGTTCAAAGGGCTATGTGTCCGAGTTACGTGTGTTGTAATAAAGATACTCTATGGAACACATCATACTTGTCTGGTGAAGATGTGTGTGTAAGCAAAAGGAAAGAGATGACGTATCAACATTTCTCGTTGATTAATCGTTTTTATTTTACGTTTTTGAAGTTTGTGTTGCTGTTGCTTATGCTTTTCTAGCATAACTATGAGTTCTAATCGGTTTTATTGTTTGTGTTAGTTACAAATTCTTTACTTTTCCCACCCGGGTTCACTTCGTTAACCTTATCTAAACTCACCATTAGGGCATCACAAACCTCTGACAAAGGTAAAGCCGCTCTCGTATGTCATTTTCGATGAAATTTCCGCCCTCCTTGCCCCCTTTCAGATCTCTCTGTACCTCTTCCGTCCGCCCCCCTTTCCTTCTCGCAGCCTCCGTTGCGCTCTGCATTCTGCTCCTAACGTCTCCCCGCCAGAGCCTGCATTGCTGCTCGTCGGCGGCTGGCACACCAGCGGCGACCTCGGGAGGCATCGGCACTAAATAT
>BOPP01000064.1:3398978-3449272 GCA_017312745.1 Gryllus bimaculatus
ATCTCCCCTCCCCCACCCGCTCACGCCAGTGCCGCATAAGACGCGCGAGGCCTTTCGGATTATAAGAGACGAGACGACCTCTGCAAGCACTGCCTGCTAAGTATCTCTTTTGCGGGTTGCAGATTTGCTTCTGGGGCCTTGCTGCAGCAAAATACATGTTGATAACCAGAGATACGCTTGGAATGAAGACAAGGACAAACTGGCTCTTTGGTGTTTGGTATTTTATGGTACTTATTTCTATATATTGTGTGTCTGAACTGTTCGAAAAATTCTCGACCGTAACGTGCGAGTATTTTCATGTGAATATCAGAAGAAATTATGTCAGAGGCAAACAAGCGACAACGCGATATCCTGTAGATTGCCGAGAAACGACGAAGAATCTCTTTCTATAAGAAACCATTAACCCAGAAGTACTTCACATTATTTGTTCGGAGCTAATGCCAAGTTTTCAGTTTATTATATGACGCAAAAGAAAATTTTGTGTAATACACACGAATCAGCTATTAATGTAACAACAAATGTTCATTAGATTCTTAATACACTGGGAATATCAGAAGCAAGTGAACAAACCACACAGGTAGAGAGGCAAAGGAAAGCAATTTTCGTCAATGAACCCTGGGTCCCCGTCGCATTGTGCTAAACTGTTTCTAAATCCGCGATAGTCCTCTTGAGAGATCGACAGATCCTCTCGCACTCTATTCGTACTATTCCAGTCTTCAGTCTTCCAGAGACAAAGAGGAACTGAAACCTGTACACTTTCTATTTAAGAAAATTGTTTTTCAGCTGGAAAGTGTTTTTCTGATCTTATTGGTTTCAAATTTTTAATCTAGCGAAGTTTTGTGTAAAATAGTACCGAAGAAATATGATCCAATCAGTGATGGATTTAGTCCCAGGCACGTGCCTAGAACTTCGCGATTTTAGGGGCTTCAAAAATTATACATATTGACTGAATTGAAAAAACTTTGATCGTAATAAAAAAATAGACATAATTTAAATTATATAATATCGAAATCGATTGAAAATATAAATCAGCGTATTTCAATGTAGGGTAATATTGTAAAAACAAGATATCTCCACTGGCTCTGAGACAATCAGTTCAAAAAAGACCATCACGAAGGTGTTAATAACATGTAGAGAATTATAAATAATTCTGAATTTCGGAGATTCGCTATCTATGCTGAAGTGACGCAAAAATTATTTTAGAAACATGTTAGAGCAAGTACAATTATCAAATCTTGTTATTCTCTATATCAAGTCAGATGCATCCAAAAATTACAAAGATGCGGGCGATCCTTTTGCTAAAATAAAATCAAGAAAAAGGAACGTACAAGCCAAATATAGTGTGAATCGCTTCAGGTGAAAAAATCACCACAGTTTTCTCAATTAGATGAATAGTTGTAAATATAGATGGATAATTTTTAATATCATTTTACTGAGAAAGTCTTTGTTCGTGCACAGCTCTTGACGATTTATCTTCTATAACTTCCAGAACATCGTGCTTATAGTGAGTCGATAATCTTAAGATAGTTCAAGTTTTAATGAAAAAAATCTACTTTTTTCGTTGGTCTGCCAATCGGCCGACACAATTGCAGTGCACTCGGTGTTCACAAATGACGCTAATGACCTCCCGAGACTACCACCACGCGGCTACCGATGTGTTACAACGGGCTGTGACGCACTCGAAAAATTACAACAAACACTTTCTACTGGAATCTATGCCTTCTGAGGACAAAACTATAAATAAACTATTTATTTATAATATTATGAGCAGCACGTTAGTGATATTGTTAAAAACCTGAAATGAGTCACACCGTATTAAATAAAATATGGTTTTAATTTTAATTCTTTAACAATTTAAAATAATAAATTGACTAATATTATATAAAAATAAATATTTAAATATATATTTTATACGTCATAGATAATTCATTTTATAGTAACAGGTAATACTTTAGGGGCACTCAAAATTTGTTAGTGCCCAGCGCCTCAAAATGTGTTCTGCCTCAGAGACACGTTATGTATAAATACTGTGACATGTGTTATGCTTAGATGAATATGTAATCGAATCTTGGCCAAAGCAGTCAAAATCGTACACGTAACAGCAAAATTAGTATTTTACAAATTGAGAGAGCCCTACATTCACCACAAGTGATTCACTCATTCTTTTTTTTTGTAAAAGTGCGTGTAAATAATAAAGGATCCTCAAGAATAATTGTTTATTTTATCACTGTTTTAGAAAATGGAGAAAATTACTGCCTACAATATCCAGAGAAAAAATAAATATATCATTAAATTGTACTGTTTTTCATTCACTACGAGGAGCACAAGTGTCCACTAAGATGTAGGGAGTCGTAGCGCATATCATGTATTGATCGCATGGTCCGTGTAATCAAAGAGTGCGTTTTAATTGCCGTCTTGGCACGAAGACTCTCATCAGACCAACGCTCGTAGTTTTGTTTTTAATTTTGCTAAGGCATTTACTTTTATGAACATAGTTACAATGGCGGCAGCGAGAAACGGGAAATTATTTCGGAATTTTCAACCTCTCTGAGCTCGTCGGGTGTTAGTCCATGGCGCTGCATTGGAACATTGCCTGGCATCTCGTATAACATTTTATAGTCGACTCCGCTTATAGTGTACATCGAGTGATTAATAAGATTGCGTGAGAGGTAGGTACCTTCTAATAATTAAATAAAAGGTGTTGTCCGGTATCAAAATTATACAAATATATAGTCTAAAGATCTTTCCGATTGTGTAGCGTTCATCCTAAGAGTAAAAAATAAAAGTACAGAAATAAAATTACAGGAATACATGAAATGTAAAAATTAAGTATAAATTATACAAATTAATTACAAGATTGTATGTTCTAAATGTTGACATTGATTGCCAGATGCGTAAGCAAACTGGGTCTCACATACCTTGCAGCGTCCGGGCTGAAAAGAAAGTTTTTTTTTTTCTTTTCAAAACGACAGGAACAACAACATTTTGTAATTAATTTGTATACTTTATACTTGATTTTTGTTTCATGTATTCATGTAATTTTACTTTTTGTTCTGAGGACTATCGAAAAGGTCTTTAGCTTAATATATTTTGATACCGGACTTCTTTTATTCCTCTCTAGTGACTTACAGTTTTGCTTCAGTGTCGGATATTCGCTTTATCCGATTATCCCATTACATAATAGTTTTTATACAATGTGTTATTTATTAATTCAGAACTATCAACGCGTGTCCAAAATTTCTATGTCATCGCGCTTTCTTTTTCGACTTAGTTTTCCTTTGTTTGCACGCTACATATTATCTTAATGCAGTTTTCACTCTACCCTTCAATGCCTCTTCTATCTCCTTCTCCATCACAATTTTTGAAGATCCTTTAATGTTTTCAGCGTACACTATGTTTTGGCTGGGTCGAATTTTAGTAGTAACGTGTGGTCCGCCTCACTGAAGTCATGTTGAGCAGAACTGATGAACTGAAACGATGAACTCAGATGCACGTTTCCTTTAATCGGTTTAATTGATATTTAATGTTACAAATATACGAGTAGCTTACGATGCCATCTCCTCCGTTGTAGTTTACTGCTCTTATCGACTGAATTCTCGTATTCAGTGAGTCACTGTTTATGACAGCTGATGCTATACGAATGCAAGAGGCGGCGTGCAATTATTTGCTATACACGTGTTGTGTTACGAAACAGCAACTTTTATATATTATTTTCTATGCAAAGAACTGTAGAACTAGTGTATATTGTACAGTACTAGTTATTTTCGTTACCAAGAATATCAAAATAAAAAGTACTTATTGAATAATGTGCTCTGTTGGAGTTTGTTACAATGTTTAATTTACTTGTTATATGATATAATATTTTTTTTGTTTCGAGATTGTGTGCTAACTACTTTTTGGTAAATCATTTTGTGTGGTTTTGTTCAGCAGCAATTTTGCTGCTGCTGACTACTAGTGTTATACTAATAACTTAGGAATGGACTTTCATGTAAATACATATTTTTACAAGAACAAGATAACTGCATTCAATAATATTTTTTGGAGTTTCCATAGCATTTTGCCTTCGCTGTATGGCGAGATCCGGCACTGACCTACCGTCGGCTTGCGGGTTTTCCCAACCAGGTAGTCGGGTCCCACCAGCTGCGCTAGCCGGGACAAGCTGTAAGCTCGCGACCGGTCTCCCGGTATGCGTGCTTGGGCAGTGCTTGTGTGTGTGTGTAAGGAGATAAGATAGGACAAAGAAGAGCTAGGAAAGATCTCGCGCGGTCCGTGGCTCATTTGGTAGGGTACTGTTCAGGGATTCGCCTCGTATTGATCGGAGAAACCACGGAATACTACCGATCAGGAACCGGAGAAAGCACAGAATACTTTTGTGGTTAGGCGGAAGGGCGGGCCTAATGGCGTGAGCCTCGCCACATCAATAAAGCCATATTATTATTATTATTATTATTATTATTATTATTATTATTATTATTATCATCATCATCATCATCATCATCATCATCATCAGAGCAGCCGGCCTATAGAATTCTCCTCCAGTAAGCGACTGAATTCGACCTAGGTGACAAGCTAGTGTCGAAAATCCTGCCACTGTCGGGCTCGAACCTAGGACCTCCCGGTCAGAGGGACTGCAGTGACATCAGTTGGTGCCCTCGGTCCGCGTACTCGGGATCAAGGATGAGCGAATGTATGTGAAGCAGAAGTAATTTCAACTACGTGCTTTCTCATGTTTCATAGTTCTCATACGTTACTCGATCAAGAAGTAACATGTTTCTACTGATCCCGTTGTTGTATTTCGTATGTGTGTGGGCGTTTGCCTTTACCCTCCCCTCCAGGTTCCATTACTGGTTACGCGGTCTGGATTCAGTAAAGAACGACATCGTCGCAAACAATATCGGAAACAACCTCGTATGTACTCAAACGTTTTTTATATTTCGAATGAAACTAGTGTCTAATTAGTAATAGTCTATGTCTTCTGTAAGGTAGAACTTCCTTTCACCTTCTCCAAATCCGTATTAGGATCTGATCGGCGACGTTCGGTGTTCGGCTTATATACAGGATTTTAAACTGTGAATGAATTTTCATTTTACATGTTTTCTATTTCTTTTTTCTTTTTCTTGCCTTTTTCTTAGTCGCTACTTCGGTCTTTCAGCGCCGAATCTTCTTCTCCAGTCTTCCCTGTTCTTCGAGGAATCAGGAGATAATTTCTACATCTAGATTATATTTCTGATCTGGTCGTTCCATCCTGGTCTCGTTTTCTCCTTTCACTTGGTTGCCATTCTAACGATCTTCTGTAGAGTTCTCTGTCGTATTTCGGGGAAAATAAATAAAAAAGCATGTAATATATGTACATGTTTTACTTTTTTATTACTAATAAAATTCGTTTCTTTCTCGAAATAACTTTAATTCGGATACACTTTCAATTCAACTGTAATAGAATAAAAAATAGTTGTAAATTACCGAAGGACTCTTTTAGCGGTGTCAAATATTTTGGCTTTTTAGTTTCGTATTAAATGCTGGTATTTTGCAATTAACGGTAAATTGACATTCTTAGGTTTTAGCTGTTTTCAAGCTATTTTTCATTATACTATTTGTTTAATACATACTCCGTTAAACCCATTATCTTTTATCATTGATGCTCGTTTACAAAATGAACACACTTCCTCATTTCGATGCTTGCTGAATCATCTTGATGTAAATTTTAATTTTTTTTAATTTCTGTTCAGGGGAAGTCGCAGAAGTTTCTAAACAAGGAAGAATTAGGAAAGTGTTAAAAACCATTTACTTTAAAAAATGTCATTGTTTTGGTAAAATAGCTAAGCGTAGCATAGGGACGGTGGGGAGTGAGAGTGTTGCGCATGCGCAGCTACGATATCCTCTTTGGCTTGGCAGCCTGTGCCTCCGCCGCCGCCGCCGCTGCCACATGCGTGCGACTCCCCGGCCCGCGTGCGTTGCCCCGCCCCGCCGCTTTTTTTACGCGCTCTTCGCACGGCGTGTGCGCGTTGCATGCACGCACTGCTCGAGCGCGGGGGCGACGTGTGCGTGCTCGGGCGCGCATTTTGCGGAATGCGAGAGGGGGAGGCTGGACGACTTTGTCACTTGGATCGTTAATAGTTGGAACCGAACTGTGGAGTTTCTCCTGTAGGAAATGTGTGTCAATCCCTTTTGTCGGACACAGACAAGAAAAATTTGTTCATCGCTATGAAATTAGGAAGCTCAATTATGTAATGCCGCTTGGAAGAAATGTTGCTATCCTATTCACAAATTATCTAAGTATTAAAATGAATCATCAAACCCCCGAGCGAGGAGATAATGCTTGCGGATGTACATCGAACAGTTAATGTGTAAAATTGTGAATAATGAACAGCCCTAAAAGGCAGAAATTCCGAGCAGGCAGAAATATTTTTTCCCCCTTTTTTCAATATCAGTGTTTCTTGGTTATATAATTCCCGTGTAGTTATTGGAACAACGTTAGAGAGTTCGGTATAAGCTTTAACTGTGAAGCGGAATGAATAAATTAGCTGATAAAATTATATGGTCCATATAATCTTATCTGCTATTTTTATTGCCTGTCAGTATTTCCGTCAAAGAGGAACAAGTGGGTAATACTTTTGCAATTTTTAAAAAGAAACTTATTCTTGCTTGTATATTTAACTTTTTATTTGTTTTTACTCGTGTGAGTATCATTTGCTGAATATCGGAGCGTTCTGTGAGTGTATGTGAAAGAGAGAGCGCGGTTGGCGATGTGGGTACCCGATATCGATACGGAACTTCGTGTCCTGAGATACCAGTGTTTGGAATGCATCTTCAGATAGCGGGATCGTCCCAATCGTCCAACCTGTGAATAAAAGGCTGGTGCTTTGGGGACTGTAGTTTTCGGTTCGTAATACATGACGACGGAAACTGCCACAGGTTGAATTGCTTTGGAAAACAAGGAATAGTAGGAATATTGTCGCATTTGGATGAATTATGTAAATGGAAATATGAAAAACGAAAAATGAAAAACTGATATTTAAGCACTTGTCTACTTATGCAATTTACAAAATAGTCGTCCGTGCGTAACCCGCATGTGCTTGCAGCACATTGCCAAGATGAATGGAGCTGTTCAGAAGGAAAAGTCCTTTCCGGAAAGGTTGTGATAAAGAATCACTCTGCGAATACCTATTTGTCATAGTCTTCCAGGTTGTTTAATGGCGGGAATCACTTTAAGTTGAAGCTGATGGGTCCATGTCACCTGTGTCTAGTACCTAGAAAAGCGCATTCCGAATAGTTCTCTAAGAGAGGGGAGAGTACTACTTGGAGCCGGAAGCCATTTAAAATGATCTTAGTGAAATGCCAAGACTCCTACTGGCTGTAGAATTAGACAGAATGTAATAATGAACACAACATAATAAACTTTGTCGTGTAATTACGCTTTGTTTTTGGATTGCGCTGGCGATTTACGACTTTTGTATTTGGTAAATGTTACTATTTGGGAAGAATGGATTAACGATGTAGTTCGTTCATATTGCACACCAAGCAATCAGCAATTCCACTTGCCCTCTGCCTGGCTGAAACAAAAGAGTGCTACCTGCATTGACAACCTTCGACCTCAGTCGCACAACAAACGTAGAAACTGGCCCAAACAACAGAAAAGCAGTGTTTAAGAGTTGAGTACCTTGTCTAATTCACAATGATTAGAGTCAGTTAACTGCAATTAATGCGGTATGGAGGACGTTGATAAATGACAATTCATTGTTTTTAAGAAAACAAACATTTATAGAAGGGTGTGCCTAATTTATTGACAATTTGGGAAACGATTTGGTTTACTTTGTTACTTTCGTAATTAAGCTGAAAAGTATTTTTCTCCAAGATATGGTACATCTCAATTCTTTCCTCCCAAATTATATGCATATAATAAAACAATTAATTGATTTGATTCACAACAGAATCTAATCTCATCCGAAATGCCCTTTTGTATGAACAGTGTGAATTGGATTTAAACACTTGATTGCATTTCTTAACCATGACCTCAATGGTAGCTGTAGCATGATCATAATGTAGTGTCTTTCCCGAATGGTTATGTTAATGAATCCTCCTTTGGGTAGGAATCATTTTTCGATCTCCGACATTTGTTTTTAATGTCGTCTTTAGGCACTAAAAGTACGTACGTGATATTTATAATAAAAGTTGCTTAGAAGATTCATAATTCACATTACCTTTATTAGCAAAATATTAACAGTTTCCCCAAACATTTTTTGTTAAAATGGTTCATTCTCTTTACTGATCGTGTGTTAAGGCCAGAAGGAAATATTTGTTCTATATATTGCATTCGATCACTTTGCCATTTTTTATGCAAAAACCTAAAATTACAAAAATATAAAAATTAAAATTTGACATTTTAAAATGTAAAAAAAAAAAAATACAATTATAATGAAAACCTATTTTGTTATGTTTATGGATCATTAAAACGATGGCCCCCGGTAGCCGGCCACTGGTGTGTGTGTGTGTGTGTGTGTGTGCCATTGGCTTGGGACCGTCTCGCCCGGAGGTCGCGGCGCGGCGACCGGCCCTTGACGTTCCCCTCCGGCTTGTCTAGCCTTATCGCGCGCCCCTTCGCGCACGCGTCGTGGTCCATTAGCTTCCTGGTCGCCGCTCCGCTCCGCGCCGCTCCTATCGTTCTGCAGCGCCACCGCTGTAGCTTACTCAGGCGGGCACGGGAATACGAAAGTTAGCGACAAGACGAACGAATGCCTTATCATGTAGGTTACACGTTGCACACTGCCCTAATTAGCGTATTGTATTATCCGTGTCCCTTTGCAGCCGATTCAGACTTACGCATTGGGTGAATTTAGTGCATATACCATCGAACGGACACATTGAAATTGATTTTAAAATGATCCGCGTAGATTGGTATCCGCAAATCCTGTTCTCATTAGCGATCATTTATTAATTAATTTTAAATGACTCAAATACGTTTGAATAAAATTATTGAGTTCAAAATGTTCTAAGACCTCATTTGAATATTGTTTTTGACGATTCCAATGAATATTCAAAATTTCCCTCACGGTGGATGACACAAACAAGGACATTAATAGTTGTTTCCGTCTTTTCATTCTCATTGTGAACCATTAGCGTCTTTGGCGTCGCTGCTGCATCAGTCTTCATTGGCTTTATCATTGTGTGACGTAGACCCAAACCTTCGTAGTCGGTGTGGGTAACAAAATCGAGCGACGGTGAAGCTAGCTGTGCGACTCCACGGACGGGGCAGTTATCCTGCATGATGTTTGTGTTCTACGTAAGTGAAAAGAGCGTAGTTGTAACACGGAAGGGTCCCAGTAGAGATTTAAATGCGTTGGGAGTGGGAACTTGCAACAACGAACGCCATATGAGGCAAAAGCCATACGTTTTCGGGTTACGCATACGTTTTCCAAGTAAAGTGATCGACGTACAAATACGCTAGGAAATGAAAAATGTTTGCGAAGAAGTTAAGAGAATTAAAGAGAAAATGCTTTATCACAGTCAATGAGAACACGCAGAATCTCTGTAAGTGAATATTTGGTAGAAAAAAAAGCAACAAACACACATGATCCACACGGAAAAATGAGTGTATTTTGGGAAAATTAGGGAAGGTTTATATACGGACATTAAAAGAAATTTTAAATTAAATTATACATTTATGACATTGCTTCTGAGGACATTAACAGTTGTTACTCATCCGTCAAAACATTGTCTTGTCATTAAAAATATATATTATAGTTTCTGGAAAACGAAGGACTAAAATAATGTTTATTTTAACATTAATACCTAGATATCTGTAATATTTTAGATAGTTTAAATAACGAGGTAGAGGGGACTACTTCCCCAAAACAAGGATAACACTCGATACTTTCACTAAGAAAGTATTTTAGATTACGAGATTGTTCTTCAGGAATTTACTGAGAATTGCTTACTTGACAATGAAATGGAAAATGACATTTTAGGTTTTTAATTGTGTATACGAGAGTAATAGGTTTGCAATTATCAGTGCCCCGATTAGCCGACGAAACCAGAAGAACTACGAAATACTTCGAAAACATAGTTGTAAATTAGTTTCTGCAGAAGTAGTAGCGAGGTAGCACGTGTGGGCCAGGAATACTGGAACATTCTCGAATTCAATAATAATCGGATCCGCTCGTCGAACATTTAGATGAATCGTCTACAAAAGCGATTCAAGAGTTGAAGTTGAAGATCTACATTAGGAAAAGGAACAAAAAATTCATTGAAAAATAAGTTAAAATAATATGTCCTTGCAGTGTTTTTTAGTACTGAGGTTATCTAGGCCCCAAATATCTCGGTTAATCGCGAGACTACTACACATATGTTAATATAACAATATCGCTATAATTGTTGAAAGCTAGTCTGTTAAAATCTGCAGTGTCGTATCTAGCTTGAACTAAATTTTACAGATGTACAAAAGTGGATAAGGTTTAAAAATTTCAAGTTTCATGACTTTGAATGTAAACTTATTTTATATCTTTTCTCTGAGAGAAATGTAGTAGAATGTATTAAATATGTTTAGTAAGCGATCATGCAGTAAATGCAATTGTTCCTGTAGTAAGATTTACTAAACATGATGTAGTTTCGTTCTGTGAATCATACAATTAAAAATCGTAAGTGAATGAACAAAGAGAATTGTAAGAGGTAATATACTTGTTTCGAAGATAAAATCATTCGGTGAGATCGTTTCGTATCGTCACACTACTAAAAACTGTTTAGTAAGTGCGCATTTTCAGCCGTCTGACTAATTCGAAAGGTTATGGAGTGTGCTAAGTGTAATTATTCAACGCTCTATATAGAATTATACGTTGTATAAATGGCGTGTTTAGTGTTTTATTGATTTGAAATAATTAGTGTCTTATATTCTAAACTAATGGTAGAATACCGTCGGTAGCCAAATGACGCTAAACCTCCTTGGTAACTGTTCTGCTTGGCTAGGGCCTGTCAGGTAATCCAGGTTAAGGAAGTATGAGTCCACGGCGCCGTACCGGATGGGTGGCCGCTCCGGAACCCCAGTTGCTACCTGCCTGAAGGAATAGGAAGAAAGTATTCCCTTTCACGCTTCCTGTAGTTCTTTTCACTGCAATGTGTTTAGTGAATATTACTCAGTGTATTATTCAACGTGTATTATTTATCTCCATGAAATGACATTCGTCACCGGTACGATCTGTTATGTGAACATTACTATACGTGCGTGTTTAACCAAACAGCTGTTTCGTGAACGTGACTAAGCACTTTGTTCTTCCATAATGTACTACCGTTTTGTTGAATCTTCTATACGATTAACTGTATGAACTAAATATTTCTCCCCGTATATTTTGCAATAGTCCAATCATTGCAAACAATAGAATTTGATGTTTTGTAATTTGTTTTTAAATTATTCTATTAGAAATTTTAAAAAAAAAGCGTCCTGATAATTGTTAACAGAGTCGTCTCTTCAGGTTACAGGAAACTGAGCTTGAGAACAGTTGAAGTATTTCAGCTGCCCATTTCAAGAGAACGGTCTGTTGTTTTGTTTTTTTCAGGAGAGATGACACAAAACGAAATACCATTTTTTTTTTCGAGGCCACTCGGACTCGTTGGCGCGTATTGTTCGTTTGCGCCTTTCTTTCTTTTTTTCTTTTTTTTTTCTTTTTTATTTATTTTTTTTGTGCTTGTGTGTGCGCGTGTGTGTGCGTAGAGCGGGGCTTTGCGGGCAAGAGAGAAAGAGAACGCCACCCAGCGCGTGAGGAGCGGCGCCCGCACGAGAATTTCCGGCCGCTGCTGTTATGAAAGTGCCGACACGAAACATTCTCAAGATGGCGTCACTCCTCGGGCTTGCCTAGCGTTAGCGAAGAAACCGCGCGGGGAAAGCGGCTGGTCACTGAGACGTTTACAAACGGTGGACAGGCAGCAAAACACGGCAAGGGCTTTGCATGCTTAAGGAGCTGGAGGGGACCGCTCAAGTGAAGTATGTTAAGTACATTGGGTTAAATAGGTTGCTGTGATAACCTATAAAGAGCAATAATATCTTGAATATAGATCCAGAAGCGTGTAAATGTCGAGACAAAATAATTTCATACTTTCAACTATTGCTTTACATTCTATAACAAAACGGGTATATATTGGATGTTTCTAAGCAAAATGAGAACTGAGAGTACCAATGAACTCACGCGTTTATCATAACTCGATAGTACCCAATAGACCGATAACTCTGTTTTATTCATAGTTTTCAATGTGTTTGTGTTCTATTTCTTAGAAATCGTGCGTTAAGAATTCTTTTCTATTGGTTTCCTTAGGTTCCTCTTAATTCTCTTTTCTCGTCAATGAAGTTGTGTTAAGCTTTAGAGGTCATAAAAAAGAGTATTCACTTGAATTAATAAAACACATTCACACCAACATAAACTGAACAATGTGTTTCACAAAATAGCTGTCTTCATCCCCCCTCTGCTACTCATCCAGATGCCTTTAGGACAGCTAAACAGTTGTGTAGCTTTTTTTTCGTACTTTTCATGACAAATGAGAACGTAACATTCTACAGAGGAATGTCTATCAAACAACTATCGAAAACAATATTTCATCGGAGATAGTATCCGTTTATGGAAGGCAATAATCGCATTTAATTTTTTCTCCTGAGCATGACAATTTGTGTTTTAAATTAATTTCTTAATGTCGTGTTATTCGTGTTTAATTTCTCACTTGATGTAATTCTTAAGAAAGTTCCTTCTCTACTTAAATTCAAAGATATGGCCAGCAATGATAGTCTTTTGCGTTCAATATGTCGTTTAAAAATGTTGCAGTTGCTGCATCGTCACGGTGACATAGATATGTGATTAAACGCGGCGGAGGCCCCCCGAAATATCCTTGAAGCACTGCGTCCCTGCAAGGCTAGCGTTGCCCGAGTGTGGTGCTCACGAAAGGCGCGGGCGAGAGGTCTGAGTGTAGGCGGCGTCACGGATGACGGCCGGCCGACGAAGCGAGCGGAGCGGGCGGCGCGGGCGGTCGGGCGCGGCGCGGCGCGGGGGCAGGCGGTCGAGGCCCGAAGTGCGACGTGCAGCCAGCGCGCCGCGCCGCCCCGCCGCCGCGAGTGTTCGTGTTCGGAGTGGGGGGTGGGGGAGGAGAAGGTGGAGGTGGAAGTGGAAGAGAAGACGGCGGCGGAGAGCGCGGCGTGCGAGCGGCCGGTTCCCTCATTCATTATGCCTTCTTTGCATGGCCTCAGACCTGCCCCGGGAAGGTCAGCTCGGTTCGTGCGCTCTTTGTCTAGCATCGTTTTTTTTCTTCTTTTCCTCGCCACCTTCCATCGCGCTCTTGGATTCACTTTTCTCTGTTGCCTTTCACTTGCTTCGCATCTCTCTCTATCTCTCTCTCTTTCTCTCTCTCTCTCTTTCTTTCTTTCTTTCTTTCTTCTCTCTTCGTATTTCTCTCTCCCTTTCTCTCCCTCCCTCTCTCCCTTTCTCTCCCTCCCTCTCTCCCTTTCTCTCCCTCCCTGTCTCTCTCTCTCCCCCTCTCGCTCTCTCCCTCTCTTCCCCCTCTCTGTATTTCTCTCCTTCCTTTTCTCTCGTTCGCGTCTCCCTCCTCCTCCTCCTGACATTATTCACTTTCTTATTCTTTTGATTTTCTTTTACCTCGTCCTCTCATTTTCTCTTGTCTTCTGCTTTCCTTCAGTATATGAACATTCCTGTGAGAGTCTTGGGAATCAAAGTAATTATCGAATGCTGTAAAGAAGGTTACCTGCTTTTAAGTTTTGTATTTTTTGACACATATCTCACATTTAAACGAAAATAATTCATTTCTATTAGTAGCATTTTAATCGCGATAATGAAATACATGGGCGTCGAAGACCCGTGCTACTATCATTAATTTAGTTGGGCTTCTGAATCTTCTTGTTCTCTTTTTAGATTAAATTTTTATTTCGAACATTTGCACAATTTACCACGTTAAATCTTGCCAACACTCCCCTTGTAAGGCCTGTATTTATTATCGAATTGCGGTCACATGTGATAGTAGCTCGTAGATAATGAATGCAAAAAGGCTATACAAATTGTTAATTTTTACGAATTGCCTGTGCTTTGGATGTTGCTGTTAGGTTACATTTTCAATACTCACATTGCGTACTCAGTTGTATAAATTAACTTCCGGAAAATATTCGAGAGATTTGAAGAATTGAAATTCAGAAATTCCACCTGTGTGATCGCTAGTTTGCTTCCGTTGTGCGAGGAGCCTCTTTTCCTGTGCGCGTCGTGCTCCGATTCAGACCTGGGGCTGGGGAGTGGGGTCGACATGCGCAACTGCAGCTTGTACAGCGCAGAGCGGTGCGTGAGATATGGCAAGAGCCATGGGCATCTTTAGCACTTATAAGTGAAAGAGGGGGGGGGCAAAGGAAGGTATTTAATTAATATTAACATTCCGCGGACCTGAAGTTGTTTTTTTTTATTTGTTGAAATTACTAATATGCACGCACAATTTCAAAAAGGTGACGTATATTGGAGCTATTTATAAATTAATGGGCTTGGAGCAGTAACAAGATAAAGCCACAGAAGTCTTCCGCTATTCGTAAATTAAGATCTCGATTTTGGACGCAGGTTTTTCACCTTGTTACTGCCCTAATTACTTCGTAGATATGAACACGATATAGTACATAGCAACAATATAATCCTAGCTTAACTCAATAGTGTCTTCAATTTATTTGGGATTTCTTTGTCTTCCAGGACCGAATATTTTCCACCCGATAGACTTACATTTTTTTGCACATTATTTGAAATTTTGAAGTTATAGGAAGATATACACATTCATTAATATATGTATATTGAACGTGAATATACAAATTTGAACTCACATTTACTGTTTTATTTGTATTGAAATAATTAAAAAAGTTATTCGAAGTCCAAGGACGGACACTGGCTCATTGCCAAACGAAACTCGTAGACGAGCAGTGCCCGTTTTGCCGACCAAATCGGTTAAACTAAAATCGAGACATTAAAATGTAAGAACGGCGATTTTTTGTCTTGTGGGGCTTGTTTTGTTAGTACCCCATGCCCATCAATTCAACTTTTTTCTCTAATAATAAACTCAAAACATTATTCAACTAAGAAACAATTATTCTTATTTTGGCATATGCAATACCATCTTGTCTTATTACATCTATGATACAAAAGACAACGCTTCTGGTTCAACGCTTTTTGGTTCGTGCTTAATGCACTACCGTACCGTTAATCCGATAAAACTTTGTCAACTTATTGCTTGCACTTCCAGGAAGAATATAGGCATAGTACGATGGGAATGTGCATATGCTTGCGTACATATGATACATACAATGCTACATATGATTTTATGTAGACTCAAGAGCCCTGATCTGGGTGCTTTCCGCCAAGGCGCTCTTCACGCAGCCCGCTGCACACTGAAGTACAATTATTAAGTCGACTTCAGTGCCTATTCTGCCCCTGCGTTTGTGAAATTTCTCCCGACAGAAGCAGATACAGAGAGAGACAGAGGAAGACGGAGACGCAGAGGGAGAAACAAACAGAAACAGAGTCAGAGAAAGAGAGAGAGACGGAACCACACTCGCGAGGAACTCTTTCGTCTATTGAAATTTTTGCCGAGCGTAGCGGAAAACGTGATTAACAATCACGTGACCAACAGAAGTGTGATGCATTGCAATAGCGAAGCTTTCCCGGTTCCACTAGTACTAAATAATTTGAAATGCTGATTGGACCGTAGATTTTGCTGCGACAGTCACAGGCTGCTAACTTGATTAGGTTAGGAAGATCCAGGAAATCTTGATGTGTATGGCAGATGCTGTATCTTTAGTACGTGGATAATTTTCTAAGAAATCTGAAGCTCTGCTCATATTGGTAGCGCCATCATGCGTATGTCCGGAAGCACAGTTAAAAGCAGGGGTCGGATTCGGATAAACTAAAAATTCTTTGAGAATGTCCTATGATTTTTTTTAATAAGGGGAAGATACATTATTTTTAAATACTCACATCGGACTATGAAAATGTTTATTTATTCAATGAATTTTACAGTTTTTAATAAAATGTATTTAAATAAAACTATTTAATATTAAATATATAGGAGAAATTTTACTCCTTGGCTCCTATTGTCCATGAAATAATTATAGACTTTGCCATTGCCAACAATAGTATTTAATATAAGAGCAGCTTTCGATGGCTTAGCCATCATCATCAGTTGTCTGCTGGATGGAAGTCACAAAACGACTACTACGAAAACTAGGTAATTTAATTGAAAAATTCCAAAAAAATGATAAAAAATAACCCCAGAACTATACATCTCTTATATCATGATAAACATGATTTTACAAGTTAGCTACGTCTAGAATGCACCATTGAAAAGATGACAGTTGATCAGAATCCGAGCCCTGCTTGTGAGTTAATACTACATCGCGTATGTTAGTAGAAATAAACGAAATGAGAATGAAACTACTGGCTGTGTTTGATTATTTTGTTTCTAGACGCATGAATTGTGGTCAGTAGTTGCGCAAGTGTAATGCAGGTTATATTCCGGAGGGTGGAGGTGTTCCTCCCCCGCCAGACCACGAGATCCGCCACCGACCCGCACGTGAGCTTACGAGGTTTTCGCATCTGCGCGGCGCCGCCGCAGCGCGACAACCTCTAAGTGGTGCGCATACAAGGGAGAGGCCCGTTTAGTGTGGTACTGCTCCGGCATTCGTCTGGGATCGATTGAGGAAACCACCGATCAGAACTGCCATCCGCCAGAATTCTCCATCTCGACTTAGTTCTCTAGTATTAAAAACCGTGGATACTCGAACCCGGGGTCCTTCCGGACAGAAACGCTGCGTCGTGACAGCTTCAGCCTGGATGAATTTAAAACTTGGGGGGTGGGGTGGGGGGCGTGCCTGCCGTACCCGCTGCCCATGCAGAAGTCGGGGCTGCTTCGCTGGCTATGGCCGGGTGCAGTATTACCGCGGGGGGAGGGGGGAGGCGCAGGCGGAGGGGGCGTGGCGACGCTGGCCCCTGCGCCTGCTGGCGCTTTCCCGGAACCGGCGACGCGCGCGTCGATTTCTCGAGTACCACGCAGCGTCCGCCGCGCGCTCGCTGGCGCGAAACTGGGCTGACGCGCCTCGGGCACTCTCTGCTTCAGCGGGCTGGATCTGGAGCTGCGATGCTCGTGGTGCCCCTCATGGCCACATGCACTCGAAGGGAAACCCCTCATTCATAGTCGTTTTTTGTTTATGGGTAACTGAATACTATCTCTTGATGAAAATAATAATAATTATTGTTGTAAACAGTCATCGGAATAATGAATGGATTCATAATGTGTATAAATAAATGTACTGTGTCGTTCTTAAAAATTTGTTGTGGCCAGTTCAGTCGTAGTGTACCGTTTTCATAGTTGTATTACGTTTTGACTTCATCTTCTATTATATTCATTTATGTAGCTGGACGATGCGTGTAAATTTTAGAAGCGCATCATTATTAGTATTGTCCTTTTTACGGCAGTGGGTGAAATGTTTGTACGTAGTGTTGTAGTGAAGTGAAGTACTAATGCGAGTAAAGTTAAGTTCGTAAAGTTTATGTAAATATGGCCCACATGTTTTACATAAAAAGGGATAATACTGACGAATTGAAAAAAGGACGTTCCGAGAAATATTTGTCACAGATTGCTTTGTTCACAGCGAATTTCACGTAGTGTAAAGGAGCCGTCTTACTACACTTGAGATGAGAATAAGGTAGTACAAAAAAAGTTGTATGTACCATATTTCTATTGGTTTATCACGAGTTACACACGTTACGAGTGAGACAAATTAATATATCCAATATTTTTCTATCAAATTACTGAATATTTTAACTAGCATTATTAAAATACTTTATATTAAAGATTTATTTAAAATTCTAATTGACCTTTTTTAAAAAAAATGTATATTTGGATTTACATCAAAACTCATTTGTACGCTTATTACAATTTTCTTGTTATAACATTTACTGTGCTTCATCAACGCATGAAGCACTAGTTACGACGAGTGACCTTTAGAAAGATGCGATGTAACGTGCAATTGTCATGGGTTTCAAAAGTACCCTTGTCAATTAAATCGAAGTCTGTGTGAGATGTATAATTTATAGTAAGTTTATTTCAGTTTGGAAAATTCCGAAAATTTAGATAATATAGATATGTGGCAATTTCATTGTAGATATATGTTCTGGTGTGTGTGTGTGTGTGTGTGTGTGTGTGTGTGTTTTAGAAATACGACTTGGCTAAACTGTGTATATTTCTATTGTGAGGTGTCACGCTGGCGCCATCTTTCGCAGGTCTTGAGCCACTGATTATGTCAGAAAGACAGCGACAATGCTAAGAGAATTCGCATTGGGTCACGTGTGAGAAAAACAGCGTAATATGATGTCTGAAATAATTGAGATTCATACCTGTATTGAGGGATAGTATAATTTCTAGGGTTGTAAGCGCTTAACAAGGAAGGTTGTTTTTATAGAGAGAATACAGTGGGGAAAGTACTTTATTTCAAACTTCATTCCTTAGGTTTTGTTCAAACCAAACTTAGATATATTAATTTTGCTAGTGCCCTAACGTGGCAATACTTTGGTAGAAAACGTGAAGTGCAGTGGAGAATGTTAAATTAGCAGATCGCACTCTGTACAGTGCTATTTTTCTTTGTTTGAACTTGTCTGAGTAAGAGAGTTCTTTCTCCAGTGGCCATTGCTTTACAATCGGTTTTTATTTTCTGATAGATTCATAAAATTAAAATTTACTTCGATAAGAGAATGCGGAGGAGTGTCTTCTTTATTTCTTCACCTACACTTCGACAAAAGCGGGGAAAATACCCACGTAATGCTAAAAATATACGATAATTGGTAAGTTTCTTTTCCCTGCCTTCCAAATTAATTTCCCCAAAATACAGACGTGTTTACTACGTAAGATTAACCCACCGTTAAAATTTTTGGTGTGACCTTACAACATACGGAAAAATATGTGGAAGTTTCAAATTGTTTTATAGATAAATTGTAAATTAATGCATGAGAATTTTCGGACATTTAAGGCACATCACTGCGCCTAGTGATTTTAACCAATAGAAGAATCCACAGAGGAATGGGGAAGGCATTCTGATTTTTCTCCTTAAATGACCGAAAAATGGAGATTTTGTAGACCTGTAATGCACGTCTGAAGTAGCAGTTACCATTTAACTGCGAGTTCAAAATAGTGGTTTCTCTTTAATGTGCAGAAAAAATTAAACTACCGGGAAAAATATAAATAACGTGAGATGTGTTGAGTACACATTTCAAAATTTAAAGTTTCACACATACGGAAGCGAACTATTGAAATATTGCTACTGGCTCACACTTTAAATATTTGTTTGTTCCTGCAGTACGGAATCATTTTAGTTCTTTGTCGTCTTTCTTCGAATGAAGAGAAAGTATTGTAATCGTGCGTCGGAAATCGACAAAAAAACTTTTATTCCCGAGCCCTGGTTAAGAAAAAGTGGATAAACCTTGTTCTCTATAGAGAAAATTACTTCCTCAGAACACGTTGTGTAGATGCAAGTTTTGTGGGTTCTTTATACCGTATAATCGATTGGCGGTAAAACGATTGTCCATCCGTCTGTAGTAAACGTAAGCACCTAAACCGTTGAGACGATTTTCTTCAAAATTCATGTTTCCCGAACGAACTCGATGCCTTGCAAGTTTAAAACGAATATTTAGATTTTGGGGGATACTTTACATGAAACCTCAACATTTTCAAACTTTTCTGAAAAATGGCTCCAAATATTTTTGGCGTCTTCCTTCAACCACAGTATTGAAGATAGAGAAAAGGACTTCTACTGATGTTACTGTAGTGTCTCTGACAGGATTTTCGATACTACATAGCTAGAGAGCTAGGTCGACTTCAGCCGCTGTCTGGAGGAGCATTCCAGCGGCCGGCTGTTCTATTCGATAGTTATTCTATGGTTTCTCCGATCAACTCCAGGCGAGTGCCGGGGCAGTACCCTAACAAACGGACCGCGGCTCTATCTTTTCTTCCTCTTCCTTGTCCTATTCTCACCGCTTACGTACACCCACCCTCACATACACTACACGACCACACCTTGTGTGGAGCTTAGAGTTTGTCCCGGCTGGGGCGGTGCCATAGAGATGGGACATACGTGGTTGGAGATAATTCCCGCAAGCCGACGTTAGATGGCGCCGGACCTCACCATCCATCGGGGGAAGGTTACCACCACCACCATCTTCCGAGATAAAACAAGCACTAAACTTATGGGATTAATGACCTTAGCAGTTGACGGGCACTGAATCACTCATCAATCAATCGAAAATATGAATAGTTTTTGTGTTATTTTGCGTGAAATACAGACAATTGTAAATTTCAATTATTTCACAAAAAATTGCCCCATTTTTTTTCTTTTTTTTTTTCATGATTATCAAAGGACGATAAAATAACTGTGCTTGTCCTATTTTCGGCGAACTCTGTCTTTGTGGAAATTGCAAAAATAAAATATTTAATTTAAAGTACAGTATTAAGGATGGAGATTGTTGCCATAAATGAAATCAGTTCTAAAAATCAAATCTTTAAAATATTCATATAATGTTTTCTCAAAACGAATATTTTTTGCCTTATACGAGTATCTACATAAAGTTAACGCAATGTATAAAATATCATTTTCTCAAAAAAGTATTTTTTTTATTTCAGGGAATGAGCAAAATACTCAAGTAATAGGAGATATCTCATTGTCGAACTATCTGCATTTTCGAAAATTCCTTAGTTCCGAGTTAGAAAGAATGCGGGAGAGTATGAGATTTATCGCTACTAGTTTGTGTCATCTGTAAGAACTTCAGGTTGTGTTCATGCACTGTTCAAGAACTTGAAATACGACGTTCTCTGATCCAGTGGGCATCATTAACTTGTCTGGATACGATTTTTTCGCGTCCTGAATCTACGTCACTGCAACCAGTGTGATACATTTTCGCGAAGATTTGAGAAATTTCTCACCACGCAACATTCGAACTGTGGACGGTCTCCGTTCCCGATTCCATGAGCTTTCTAAGAAAGACACTATATTTACGATTGGCGTGAAGCCTCTGCGGATCAATGCGGTAAAATCTTCCGTCTGCATGACAGGAAATTTCATTACAGTCACGAGCGAGGGCGAGTTAGTACGATGAAGCATTTTCTTCAACAAAGTGAGTCTCGGTCGACCTGCCGCTTACCCGCCGCACGGTGGTGCACGGTGTCCGCGCCGGCCGCCCGCCCGCGCGCTCGCCCCGCTCCGCCCCGCTCCGCCCGCCTCCGCCCCGCTCCGCAACGTCCGCCGCCGCCCCGCTCCCGCCGCGCTCGCGCCGCCCCGACCCCGCGTCCGCCGCCGCCCCACCGCCGCGCCGGCACGTAGGGCCGTTGACCTGCGTTAGCGGCATTAGTGGGTCTCGCCCGTCCGCGCGCCCGCCGGCCGCAGAGCGTCTTCTCGGCACATCGCATCGCGTTGCAGTGCATCGCGTCGCATCGCATCGCATTGCATCGCATCGCGCCGCGTAGGGAGCTTCCATGCACTTTTGGCGATTTGTTAAGAGGGTCTTATCAAAGAATCTTCACCGGGAATTGTTAGATATCCTTTCAAATACAACTGTTCGGAATAAACAAAAAAACGTCGGGAGAGGATCCACAGAAGAATGGTTGTTTATGGAGTAGCTGCTGCGCAAATGTCTGTTTTAGATAAATTACTAACTTTTCTTTTGTTAATTATATGCTATGCTCCGAAGGCCCGTATTTTGTAAAAAAAAAAGGACATTTTAACAGTCGTCTTCCAATTACATTACTATTTCGGGAGATAATGATACCTAGGTCCCAATGACATGTCGAAATTAGAAGCAATTCAAACAAAATGACCACTTCAATCTGAGGGTAAAAACACGTTTAAGACTGGTCTCATGTAAAATTAGGTAAATGTGTTCTACTGCCATTTCTTCCTATGTACAGTTATAATCAAAAGTTCTTAATATTCATTAAATAGTAGACATTAAATAACGCGTGACGGAAGCACTATGTCGCTTTCTAGAAAATAAATTATTGCGCTGTAGATCTAATTGTTTAAATAAAAATTTCACGTTTCCTCTACTGTGTTTTCAAAAATTACCTTTAATCGCATAAAAGTGAATTTATTTGTAAGTGGAACTTAAAAATCGTATCTGATTCAGTTCCCGTTTCTAAGGATTTTAAATTTCTTAACCTACAGGTAGGTACAGGTGCATTTAACAATCTTATAGGGTTGCATATTAACAAGGGTTTAAGACGCATATGATCGATAAAATATTTCAACAAAAACAGCCTTCACAAATACTGCAATACGACGTATAATACATACTCTGGACTTCGCGAGGTGCACAGAGTAGTTTGAAAGAGACCGTGTCGATCCGTAGCAAAAAGATCTGGGAAACTCAATCCGCTTCCCTATGGCGGCGAGGGCGTGGTCGAGCAAGACTCCCGGCCGCGCGCACTGCGTCGCCTCAAGTATGTATGCCGCGCGGCCCCTCGCCCGCTTATGCCCGCGGCACTGCGGGATCGAAGGGGCCCGGCGGCGACGACGCCCCCGAGAGGTCAGCGACGGCTGCGAAAGAGAACAAAGGGGCGGTTCCGCATCGATGAGATGACGGCCTGAAAGAACGCGACGGCACAAAAGGAAAATTGGTGCCCTTAGATCACTAAGGTTAAAGGGCCGTAGCGGCCTGTGCTCGAAGGGTCGCGGGTTCGAATCCCGCCTCGGGCATGGATGTTTGGATGTTTTAGTGTTGTCCTTGTGTGTTCTTCGTACAGCTCCCCCTACAGTTAAAACAATCACGGTGGTATGATCAAGTTGTTAGAAAGCACATCGTAAATTTAGTTGCTTTTTTAAATGTAATAATTAAAAAAAATTGAATCTTTCATTGGTGAGATGTCCTGTTGTCGTGTAAATAAATGGACGATTAGCATTATCTTTTCCAGAATCATTCACAGTAATGTTGGAAAGATGACAAAATGAGTACAAAAGCGTACCAAAAGAAATATTGGTAAATTTAAGATTTCTTGAGAACGAAAATGGAGTGACAGTTTAACAGGTTCACTTATCATTATAATCCTCATCAATGTCAGAATGTAATTCCTATATAGGAAAGTTACTTGAAAAACGTTCTTGCTGTGCATACTGATTGACGTGCGCAATCATCTATATTAATTCGTGGAGAAATTGGAAGAAAATATGCAGGCTCCGCTCACGTGAGAGGTGTCGATGGTTTTTGTTAGAGATCCTGGAACTCGGAAAAAATCGAAAACAATGAAACGGTTTCTATTTCACTGAAAAATGCAAATATTTGATTGCGCTGTTCTGCCTGTACCGCCTGAATTCTCGTACCCTGTGGCTCATTGCTTAAGACACAGACGACGTCGTGTGACAAGTCTTCAATGAAGATCCCGCCCGCCTAAAAATATTTGCTATTCATGTGTTGGGTTATAAAATAGCAATTGTTTTGATATTTTAAGTATGTAAAAAAACTACGGTTCAATACATGTATTATACTTTGTTATTGCAGTATTTGTAAAGGCTGTTTTTCTTAAAATATTTTATCTGTCACATGCGTCTTTAACTCTTGTTAACATGCAACCCTATAAGTTTGTTAAATGCACTTGTATGTTAAGAAATTTAAAATCCTTATCAACGGGTTTCAACATCCTTAGTGACCTAAATAAAGAACCACCGATTCATCGCAAGTCAACATTATTACGAAAAAATCACATGGTAATTTACAAGACAAATAGTTCATAAATTCTTCGTATGCCTTCTCGTATCGTGCTTTAGATTTTTCAGTGATTAAATCTCGCGTGGCTTCCGCAGCTGCATCCAAAATTTCTTGAGAAACGCGAATTTTCAGCGTCCATCTTCCTCGAGCCACAGTATGCAAGTGTATTGTTTAAATAGATATATAGCAAGCAATATCCAGCAATATCGGATATCGTTCCGCAACAACAGAATTCATATGTTTCATATAGCAGTAATGTAAATTTTCTCAAAAATAACAGAGATTTTATGGTGGCCGATATGTGCCTCGTCAAAAATTAAAAATCTCAGCTCCGCTACGCTTCGATTTTTAACTTTTGACATCGGCAGTAATAACACTCATAACATTTCTAGGTATGTTATACCTTATAATGATTACTGTTTATATAGAGTATTTATTTTCTTTTAACTGTACGCATACTACTCTGAAAAACCATTTTGTGTGGGTTTGTTCCGTAGCATTTGTGCGATGCAGGCCACTATCTCGATAATTTGCATTGCGCGCAGAAATTAAAAGAAGATTAGCTGTTTCATGTAGGTAAAAGTGTCTATTGTTTCTTTAGGTACCCTGGAACTTGGGGGAAAAGTACAAAAACAAAAAGTGAAGCAGTTTCAATGGTGACACAAAAATGCACGTATTTGATTGTGTCATTCCGCCTATTCTCATATTGCGCCTTCTGAATTACCATACTCACTGGGTCACCGCGCCCGACGCAGCTGAAGTCATGCGTCAACAAGCCTCCAAGGAAGAGGCTTTCCGCCATTGATGTGTTGCGGTATGGATCTGCAACTTTTTTGATATCTTAAAAGGTAAAGAGCTATTATACGGTAAAAAATTTACGTGTTTAAAAATGTATATGATTTGGTGATTGTAGTATTCCGGGTGACTTATTTGTTCTTGAGCAATGTATGTACTACGTTTTGGAAAACCATTTTGCGTGGCTTTGTTTAGCCCCTTCTTTGCTGTTGTAGGTTACAAGTTATTTTTACGAAGGAGATTGAAATGAAAAACGCAATTACTTTTTTCCACTATTTTGTTGAAGTGTGTGTTTCCTTGTACATTATTTTCTACATATTTCTCTTCGCGTTCAATGCATGTAATCGGATAGAAAGTGATTCGAGGCAGCAAAAGACAACTGGAGAGGTGGCTCAGGGCATCAACTGATATCAATGCAGAGCCTCTGATTAGTAGGTCCTAGGTTCGAGCCCGACGGTGGCAGGATTTTCGACACTAGGTACACAGCTAGGTCGAATTCAGTCGCTCTCTAGAGAAGAATTCTAGCTACGGGCTACTCTGATTGGTAGTTTTTCCTATCAATACCAGGTGAATGCCAGAGCAGTACCCTAACAAACGGGTCACTAACCGCGCGCTATCTTTCGTTCCTCTTCCTTGTACTATTCTCACCCCTTACATACATCCACACTCGCATGCACTACACTACCACAAGAAAAAGACACGTAAAAGGAGAGAACCTTCCTTTCCTCCGATGAAAATAACATGCACTACACTTAGGGTACTGGAGCCCTTATGAGTAGACGCGCACAGAATCACTGATCAATCAGCATCAATCAATCAATCATCAAGAACGTTATTTGGTTGACGTCGTAGTCTTCGGTTGCCTTTCGTTCTCGCTCGAGCCCGTCGTTGCCCGAGTGGATGTCCTCATCTCACTTGCACATCTGCTGGCCAAGGTGTTTTTTTAATGGCTAAAGAAGTGGTAGTTTGACGTTGCGAAATCAGGCGTCCATGATGGAGGTGACAGGCGCTTGAAGCATAGATCTTCAGTTATTTCCATAGTTTCACGAGCTGAATGCGACGTGATGTTGAAGCAAAACTCATGAACTCAACACAGCAATCCCCTTCTCTTTACGCGTATTGCTGTCTTCAAATTGTTCTTGAGAAGATCGGAGTAGTTGGCACTGGTCGCTGTGGTAGCTTGGCGCATGTAGTGTTCCAGAATATTAATATTCGTATCCCAGTCATTATGACTTTGCTATCCGAAGGCTGCGAAACTTCTTTGGTTTCGGCGAAGAAGAATGTCGCCTTTCTTTGCTTGCTCGTTTTGTCTCCGACTGAAAATGGTGCACCAACTTTCATCCCCGGTTACAACTTAGTTGTAATATCCTCTCCTCCCTCTTCGTAACACATCAGCAGGTCTGGACATGCACCAAACCGACAATATTTCGGTTCGTGTGTCAGCTGTCGAGGAACCCACCTGGCGGACACTTTCTGTGATGAAGTTTGTCATGCACTGTTGTGTACTGAACCGTCGGCAGCAAGGAATCCATTTCGGCCAAGGTGACGCGCGGATTTTCTTGAATAAGCCGATGTGCTGCCGCTATAGGCTCCTTTGTTTTAATACGTTGAGCTTGACCCTGGCGCAGAGCATTACACAAAAACACGTACATTCTGTGAATTTCTTACACCACTCGTTCAGTTGACACTGTGTCAAAGAGGCCTCCCCCATACTTCGTCTAAATTCTCTCAACCTGTATTACTCCATTAAATCTAACAACCCCAAGATATTGCTCCTGTGACATCTGTGTAGTGTGCCATCTTTATTGAGATCCAATCTCATCTACTGGCAACTTCGTACTGCCAGCTCGCAAAGACATCAAAGACTGGGCCTGCAAATTTGCAAACATGTGAAGAGAAAAAATGTTTTTAATTGCACTTTATTGCGGGTTTTATTTGATTCTCCTATGTATTAGTGAAAAGAGTGTATAAACGTTTAGAAACTACTCAGAAGGTATCGACCGTCTTTAATTAACAATGTGTTAACTGTAATCAACATACAGATTATGATCTGGATTATACAATTGAGTTTGTTCCATGTTCTTGTAAATAAGAGAATTAAAACTAAATTAAAAAATAGTTAATAAATTAGACAGTTTTCTCTTTACACCCGCCAAGTTTCTTCGCGTGGATACATTGAGAAGGGTAAAATATTCGAAAAGTTTGAGGGCTCCTCGATATTCGTAGAAAGGGCTGGTAAGGCCTTGAAAGACAAGCCTGTCATATTCATGCAACACTTTAATGTATACCAACTTAATTAATTCATTGTTTCACAAACGCTTTGAGTATGTGTTAAATTTCCAGTCATTATCTTGAATCACTAAAAAAGTGTTTTGAAACGTTGAAATTGGATTTCTAATTACAGTCGACTCCGGTTACAGTTAACCCTCGGTTAAAGTGAACTTAATTCACCAGCCCCGTTTCACTTGCATTACAAATAAGCATAAGAAGATAGGGTGGTAGTGAACCTGAACATCGGGTATAGTGGACGTAGAAAATTCTACGTCCCTCCTGGAAAAGAATATATCGCCTCCGTCTGGTGACCTTATGCCACTGAATTTCATTACGTAAACGTAAGGCCGTGTCCGGCGTGGGCTACAAGTTCGCCGGCTACGCGCGATTGCTTGCTTCAGTTTCAAGCTTACCAGCTGTTACCAGCCCTGGGTACTAGCCCTGAGGAAGATCACGACAAGATGGTCGAAACGTCGGCAACACAGCCTTCGACGCGGCGTGACCCACACAGCCAAGATCACGCACAGGACTCTGGCCGCGGAAGCCTACGATTTCATTGGTGTTACTTGATATTCCGCGGAACAAAGCGCGGTGAGTTGTACGTAGGGCGAGAGGAAGAACTCGACTATAACAGCTTTACATTACCTGTCGTGCCGCGAGGCAAAGCGATCAGTTTCATTAGCCGCTTGCGCCATCCCGCGACCGAAAGGATCTCGTACGTTATTAGGCGAGTAAAAGGGCCTTCGGAGAGTCGTACGGTGTTCCAACAGTGCAAAAGGCATTAAAGGGTGTCATTATGATACTTAGACACAGAGGACAATGCAGAATCAAGAATAGAGAGAATACGAACTCTGGAGAAGGATCTAGAGAAATTACTAATGAAAAATGTACGAAGCAAACAATTGAAAATAATTAATTATTTAAGAACAAACTATATTGAAATTTTCAATTTGTGCTGTTAATGTATTTTGCTGTATCTCTACATTAATAAAATCTATCGATAAGGAAAAATTCTATATAATTTTGACATCATCAGTAAACCAAAAATGTTGGTCACCAGAAGTTCACTTTTACCGAAGTCTGTACGATTTGACTTTTCATATAATGTGTACTTCGTTGTTGATGCATAAGTCTCGAAACTACTACTACGGAATGTACGATGAGAAATATTACATTTATAATGCTCACTCGTTGGCATTGAAACTACAAAGCACGGACGTGCTATTGTTTTCGTGGCAGTCCTTTACCTTTGCAATTCATCAGTGGGATCGGTTTTAAATATTCTTTTGCGTCAAGTTTTTATTGGCAGCTCGGAAACGTCACCTAGTTCTTGGAAGGTCTTTTCGTGGTGACGTTGTTCTTCACTTGATAACGCAACATTTACGTCACCACCGTGCGGCTCCGCGCCTTGCGTTGCGAAAGACACGAGGAGAGCGGTGGGATAGTCACCTTGGTCCTCCACGGCGACTCCCAGCGACTTTCGCACGGGTGGGTGCCGACCAAAAGGCCAAATTCGAATTTTACTCGAATATTTCTGCTTACCTGTCTTTTAGACGTCCCTTTCCTGTGCCACATCTTTCCTTTTTGGTATTATTCCCCCTTTAGGTTCTTGCATACTTCTCTGTTGTTTTCATTTGTTTCCTCAATTGGCTTATCTGTTCAGCCTGTGCGACGATTTTTTTAATCTCTTGTCTCCTTTTCTGTCTTCTTTCATTAGCCGTACTGAGTTTTACCGTTTTCTCAAGTCTTCTCCGCCTCAATATTTTCTTCTCTCTTCTTTCATGTCTTCGACCTCATTTTAATTTCTTTTATCTATTATGGTCCCGCTCCAGTGCCATTAGTTCCTTCTCGCTTCCCTTACATCATGCATTTACATTCTTTTCCTCCTCTCTACTTGCATAAGCCGACTTCCTTATCTTTCTTGTCGACTGGCCTCTCATGTGTTCTTTTCCCCCTTCATCTGTCCTCATCTCTCATGGCGTTCGTCCGTGGCTCGTGGGCGGTGGCGCGCGAGCGCGTGACGGCGGCGGCGGCGGCGCGCCGCCGCTGATCGATTCCCGCTGCCGCCGCGCGCCTTGTCTCTCGTCTCGCCATGCTGCGCCGCCGCGACCTTCGCCGCGCGCGCACCGGAGGCTGCGAACCCCGCCGCCCGCCCCGCCGCCAATATCCCTCCCCTCCACCGTCGGCCCGGCGACGACGCCTCGCCGCGGTTTTACGACGGCGGGGGAGGTTAATCAGACTTTTGCCATTATTGTTTGGGAAACTGGTCGAGATAAATCTGGCCAGGACTGTTTGCAGGGAAGTTTCTGTTTTGAATATAAATGGTTTCTTCAAAAGTTAAGAATAGCTGGGTCTTTTAAGATTCGAGACCAAGCATTTTATTAACTGTGAAGAGTGCGCAAATTATTATTATTATTATTATTATTATTATTATTATTATTACGATTATTTGTTGATAAACATGAAATGATGTGACTTTTATCTCAGAATTTGGTTATTTTTTCAATATTCAGAATTTCTAATTCGATGGTTTTAACTTTTAAGATAAAATACGCATTTTATTTAGTTATTTAAACTACCTTTTAAATGATGTGTCGGGTAAGCAGTGGTGTGAAGGTTGTTGCACACTGCAAACGCTCCTCCACGCAGTTGACCACCTATCAACCAGAAGCAGGCAGTAGTGACCAGAAAATAAGTTAAATTTATTGTGTTCTTATTGTTACGTTTATTAGTATTTTTATTTTAATATTTTCTACACATCCTCTTCTATGCTAATTAGAATATTTCGTATCCTTAGACGAACACTGCAACCGTTTTTATTTGCACCATCATTACAAAAGCTCGCATACTACTTTTAGTTGTTCTGGTGGCATGCTACAGTGACGTGATACGTGCTCTATTATCACCAGTCGGCAAGTACTTTTAGTAGATCATTATTACCAAGGTGTGCCTATTTTTATTATTTCACTATTGTCAATATTATCGATTAAATTATATTTATAAAGTAGATGAAACGTTAATATTTTTAGTAAATAAAATAGAAATTTTCTTGAAAGTGTTGGTGTAATATGAACAAATGTGACAGTACCATCATTGCCAAAAGAGAAGGCGATAAAATGTCATCTGTCTCTGTCAACATAATATGATTAGTGCTTTGTGGCGCTCCACTCTTCACTTTTAATATAGTTTTGCAGTTGACTGTTCTGCGTTTAATATATTCCGTGAAATCCTGCGAGTTATAATGCTTTTCATTTTGTTTTTGTAAGTTCTGTGAGTCAGATACTAATGGAAGAACTGGAATTTTGTAAGCAAATTGAGCGCATACTATCAAAGAAACGAAAAATGTATCACTACATTATCTTATTAAAGGGTATAATTACTTACAACTAGTGGCCAAAATTCTGCCGAACCAAATCGCATAAAATGGTTTTCTGACAAAAGCACGCACAATGCTAAAGAACAACAAAATACCGTCGTATAACACATCAATAAATTATATGTTTACAAAAACTCTTTTCACGATACTGCTGTAATGCAGTATAGTATTTATGGATCTTCCAATAATATAAAAAAAATTGTTACATAACGCAACATGTGCATAACAAATATATGTCGGAGTGGCCTCGACCTTGGAGTGTTACTGTCACTGCGTAAGCGGTGACGCATTTTCAGAATTCAGTCAATACGCGCCGAGTGAGAGTGGGCGGAATAACATACTTAAAACTTTTTCAAATCGACACTGTCGCATTATTTCTGGATTGGTTCCTCGAAAGCATACACACTTCTCATATGGCCGGTGGCTGTATAGTTTTCTTTCAATATCTACGTGTATTGGAAATTAATAATATGTATTTCCTAGAAATCGACAGTGCGAGGTTATACATTTTGTAATTTCTTCTGTTAATGCTTATTTTACTTTATTCTTACTTATTTTACTTATTGTTTTGAATGGATTATATAATGAAATTGGGTGTTAACAATTTTTAGATTTTACAATGTTTTTAAATCTGAGGTTCCCAAGCTTTTTAGTTTATCGACTCATTGTAAAAATATTGCTCCTTCGGCCCCCTTACGCTTTTTCTCTAATGTGGCGCGCATAATCGTAACAAAGAAATAATAGAAGACGCATCCACTACTGAGTAGCTGATCTTCACTGTTCGGCAAATGTGTCAAAATAGTGAGCATTTTTAACTGGTCGTAACATTTCTCCTGTATTGCAGGGAGTATTTTATAGACCCAGGGCAACAAGACATGCCTAATAATAAATTATAAGCTCGCTAGTCATCTCCCCACAAAAGAATATCGCGGCGAATACGAATTGTAATTTTTTGGATCTTCTAAACATCCAAAGCTGCTGCGTAGCTAGGTTTTGGGATGAAATCTTCTTTGTATGAATTTATTCAGCCGACAGCCGGTTACCTCTTACATCTTGGAGGGACGCCCATTCGATCATACACTCGCCACCAACACCCTTGCGAGCTCCGATATGGGATCAGCAGAGCGCGAGGCTCTCCGTGACAACATATACATGAGAGACAAAGGACAAACAACCATGCCCACGGTGAGACTCGAACCCACGACCTTTCAGACCGCAATGCTTAATAGGTGGGACTCGCTCTTAGCCACCTCGGCCATCTAGGGGGGGGGGGCTAGTTTTAAATGTAACTGGTACAAAATGTGGCTGGTGCAGTGGAGAAAAGGAGCATGTAGTCCAATTTATTTTATTTTTTTAATTTTCTGACACAGGGCAACAAAACATATACCTAATAGTAAATTAAAAACTCCCTAGTCTTCACCGCAATCGTGGCAAATACAGAATTTTAATTTTTTGGACCTTCAAAACATCCAAAGCTGCTGCGTAGTTAGGTTTTGGGATGGAATCTTCTTTCTAGGGATTTATTCAGCCGATAGCCGGTTACCTCCTACATCCTGGTGGGACGCACATTCCACCACCGCGGAATCTTTATTACGCGCCCATTTCTTCGGCGGCCCGGCGCGGTGCACTGGTTGCAGAAGCCTAGCTACGTTCTAATGCTAAGAATGAACGTAATACACGAAAAAAGAGGAACAAATTTGTAAAGAGAAGAGAAATTACTTATCAAGTTGTTATTTGTTTGTTATCAATGGGATCTTGATTGTACTCTCAATCGCAGATATCCGGCTGTAGACCCCCAATCGTGCCCTTGATCGTGATAGACTCCGTTCAAAATTTCATGGAAAAATACCGACTTCCATGTGACATCCTGTTTTAATTTTTTATTGTGTACATTAGAAAATCATCGTTTTTCGGGATTAGGGTAATATTTTATGGATGTAACCAATATACGATTAGAAAAGTATGGATTTTGATGTATAGTTCCTGAGTAATATTCACGACATACTTCCGTCTCTTCTAATTTTAATTTTCGTTGAATATATGTGGTTCGTTGAATTGCATTTTAAGCAATACGTTTTCACTCGTTTATAATAATTTTAATTAATATTATGTAGTTATTACAAAATATAATAGTAACATTTTCTGGAAATTCAAATATTGAAGGACTTTCTCTGCATACCAAGGCAATTCAAATGGAAATGAGAAACCGATAACCAAAAACCGGGTTACGGACACTCATGGAAGAGTTTTTGGGTAGAGACTATTGATTAAGAGCTGGTTTGAGATTGGCCAACCAGTGGCCAAGAGAAAAGCGCAGCAGCAGAGCAAATAAGGCTCGCCCAGTCACGGGAGCGTCGAAATTCTGCAGTGCAGTTTCTGGGTTCGAAGATGTTGCGCCAATAGTGCTTCATCGCAGTGTGAGAGCTGCACGTCACCCGCTCATTGATAGGAGTGGTCGAAGCGATACCAACTAAGACGGACAACAATGGAGCACATCCCCTTGACTGCTGGTGCACTCTCATGAACTATTTTCAATTCCGAAGATGAACGCGTTTATGATGTAGACATTGTGGACTTGGTTTTTGAGTTCCAAAACCTGCTCTAGTCCACGTATGTTTTTTGTGCACTGAATGATTCACCCGTACTCTTCGTATCCTAAGATGGTTGAAACGATGGATCTACGCAACTAAAAAGTTGATTTCAAGTGGACTGTACGGTATTTGAATATACTTTTTGTGTCGAGATTTCTCCAACTCTGGATTTGGAAACAGTTCCCACGTAATTTTCTCTTCTCACTTTTTCAAAAATAAGTTTAATGTTAAGAAGAGAAAACTAGTGGGTAAATATCGTAATATGAAAGGGATGGAAATCACAATTTTTGCTGAGAAACATGAATATATTCATGAGTTGCAGAAACGCCAGGCGTGCTACCAGGCGCTTCGTGTAGCTGAATGAAAGTATGTGAAGCGTTTCGAAATTTTGTTATATCAGAGGCAATAGTAATTTCATGTAATAGATACGCACAAGATGACATCCATTTGTAATCTCGATATGTATCAGTCTTCAGTTCGGAGTAGTTGAGTAAAGATGCAACCGAGTGAACTGTTTCTAGTCAATTAATTTCATTGTGTTTGAAAATTTCCTCCAAATTGTTAGTGATGTACTCACAAACGTTACTGTGTTAAAGCATTATTTAATAATGTCCTTTGTGAGGCTTTATACATCCCCTACATGCCTGCAAGATGCGCGTTTTGTAGCCCTTCACTAAATCAAAAAGGGAAAGTGTGAAACGTTGAGTTCATTTCCAAGGGGATTACTGTTCCCCGCGTGATGAGTCCCCATCTCTTCGTGCCGTAGCCGCCGCGCGACGTGCTCCTCACGTGTCGCGGATGCGAGGGCTTCGCACATCGCTTGCTGGGCCCGGCCGCGAGTCTCCACCTTTTTCCTCTCCCTCCGGTGATGTATTTGTGAAGGCTCCGGTGGAGGATTCGCCGTCGACGCGCCTCCAGCTCCAGCTCGGGCCGTGGCGTGGCCGTGAGGGCGGCGGGCGGACGCGTGCGCGCGCGCGTGTGTGTGAGCGCGCGCGTGCGCCCACTAGGGGCCCCCCTCGCCTCGGGCGGGGGTGGCTCCGCCGCCCTCGCGATCGATGGCAATGGCTCCGTGTGCCCTCGGCCCCTGCGCCGCCGCCGCCCCGCTGCCGTCGCCGCTGCAGCCGCAGTCACCCAAACCGTCGCCGATTCACAGCTCATCCCACCGCTATGGCGGTGGTAGCTTTTCCGTGTGTACTCTTTTTCCACCTCTTCTAAAGCCCGGTCGCTCCCAACTTCAGTCTTAAATCGACTTCACGCAGCGAGTGTTGATGGTCCAATAATTGCAAATTGCCATCTTTAGATAATGCTATCGTACATAATATGTGATTTTCGAAAACAAAGAAAATTTCTTGCATTTTGATTTTGTATTAGTTATTTAATGAAATTTACATGAACATCAACATTCCTATATTTCCCTTTCATTTGTGTTTTTTGCGCCATTTGTGTCTTTTGAAAACACACACACACACACACACACTCACTCACTCACTCACTCACTCACTCACTCACTCACTCACTGACTCGCTCGCTCATTCACTCACTCACTCACAGTCGGAATATTTGCTACGGTCAAATTGCTGCTTTGTCTCTTTTTAAACTTGTTACCGATTAAAATCGCTAATAACAACTATTGCAATTCTTTTAGCGAAATATAATTAGACGGTAGCTATCACTCACTTTTCAAAACTTTCATGGGATGCTGTAAAGGCGTGGCAAGAAATGATTTAGGAGAGCTGCGTTGCACGTGGCTCACGTCAGAGGGATTTGGCGCTTCACTTTTACGAATCACTTCTCTCTCGTGCTCGTAGCAGCGCGCCGAGGGACCAGAGATCGTATGTCCGCGCCGTGGCACTGCCGCTCTGGTTTTCCACGGGGCATCGCTCGGCATGCGATCGGATTATTCTTAGGGTTAATGCCCTGCAACGTGCCAACGTATCGGGAGCGGAGGCAGCGCAGCGCGCGCTGGCCCCGCCGACCCTGTGCGCTCCGCGTTACAACTCTGCGCCGCGCCCCGCCCCCACGCCGCCCTCGCTTCCGTCCCCGCTTGCTCCCGCTGCCGCCTGCCCCCACTCGCCCCGCCCCGCTCCCGCTCGCACGATTGTCAGGTTAATCGCCGTCACTTCGTTTCTGGGAGCGCTCCGGCACGCGATGCATAAAACCCCCGCCGGCGCCTTTTTACTTGCCCTCCCCGCAGCGCGTGCAGGGCAGTAGATCAGTACGGCCACTGCCTCGGTTAGTGCATTTCTATCCCTTCAACAAGAACGACTTGGGAAGTTATTCTAGCTGAAAAAAAAACAGTTGCTAAAATCTCTCAATTGTATTTATATAAAAAAAAATTAAGAATCTGCTTCAAAATTGAAACTGGATTACTTTTATACATCGGGCCATCAATGACTTATGCCTGCCAAGTTTGTGGTAAGGTTGCCAATATCAGATATAAAGCAAGTTATATAAAAAAATTCGGGGGAACATAGAACACACTTGTATTACCAATCTTCTGAAATGTTATTTTTATCTAATTTTAATCAAACTTTGCTCACCTCGGTCACGTGAGAGCAGTGGTTTCGTTGCATACCTAGTAATTTTGGAAAGTCCCAAAACAATGTTTCGATTTTGATTAAAAAATGTAAATATTTGAATGTTCCTTTTTTAATACTGCGCATACCGTCTGAATCATTTTACTCAGTTACTTTTTGCGGCACAACTGTCATGAGCAGGTCTGCAAGGAAAAGGCTTTTCGCCATTAAATATTTGCTATTCACATGTTACGATATTGAACGTACGTTTACTTTCTCGTATATACGGAGTAAATACGTAGTATAGGGAAAGTTATGTAATGCTGCGGAAAATCGATTTCGAGATTTCAACAGAAATACATTTTTTGGCGTCCTCAGATACCGAAAAGGGGTTTTTATATATATTTTATTTTTTCAAAACGTCCGTCCACCTGTCTGTTCGTCGGGTGTACGTGAAGGCGTAAGATCTTTTCCAAATTCAAGAAACCCCTGTCTATTTGAGTTGAATCGAAGCTTGGCGATTTTGAAAATCATTCATTAGTTTTTGTGATAATTTACATGACGTACGTAGCACATTTTCATAATTTTCTCAAAAATGGTTCCAATTTTTTTCTTTAAACTCTTGTTAGGAATTGTGCTAAAGGCTCTCTATAAGATGAAATAAACTCCATATTGCTGTATTATGTTGTTTTTCAAAAATTAGAAAAATATAATTTTTTGACTTCTCTCCTGTCGTTAATATTTACACTAGCGGCAATTTTTTCACATTATTTTATTTATGAGTACATTTGCTTTAAATAATAATAATAATATAAAGTTTGTCGAAAAGCCAACCGTTTTCTGTGAAAACTAGTTCTAAGTTCCGCATTTTCAGGAACGCTCAAATGCAATTTTTTCAAAACACCTCAAAAAATTTTCTTCACACTTTTCGAACGGATAGTGCTAATATGCCAAAGTTGATTTCGGGGTATTATGTTTCTTCAAATATTACACAAATGTAATTTGTTTAAAGGTCTCTGGCGCCCTTAATATACACATTTTGAGCATTTTGATAACACTATTGTATTGGTGAGTTAAGGTGCTTCAGATGACTTTTAATGAAGTGTTTCTAAAACTCAAAAATATTCTGTAAAAAAGTGCTTCATATTTCGAATTTTGCAGTAGCGCTTAAACGTCATTTTCTTTAAAAAATGTCTGCAAATTTCTCAAAGAAATTTGTCATTTAGGACGAGTTTTGATTGTTCTTTAATGTTTTAAAAATAAATTTCCGTTCTACTATTAGAAAACCAAAAATTAAGAATTTTTTTAAAAAAATGTACTCTGGGCGGCGATAGATGACAGCAAGCAAGAGCATGTGGCATGTTCGAATAGCTAGCCCACACCAAAGAAAATAGAATACGAATACGGGAAAGTTTGCGTCATTCTGTAGCACCACTAATTATTGCTTGTACAGTGCGCGTTGGATTTGTTGGGAAACCATTTTGTGTAGTTTCGTTCAGCAGTATTTTTGCTGCTGCAGGCCACTAGTAATCATTTACATAAAGACCACCAAGTAACTTCAGTAGCACCACTTTTCACAAAAGTATTTCAGCATTTCTTTACTACACGCCCTTCATCTCCTTGATGTCAAGATTTTAGTTTACCAAAAAAAGATGAATTATGTATCCGATCACGCTTTCTCTAAGATAAATTCACATCGTCTTAATATAATATAAATATAATTTTTGTTTTCTAATATACCGAAATCTTTTTTTTTTTCGTTGTTTTTAACCTGGAAACGAACATTTTATTTAGGAATGTGGTCGTTGTTAAATGCGTCAGCCATTAAGTCAATGAGTGGATACTTAACAAATGTTATGAAATTCACTGAATGAAACATTCATTCAACTTCATTCACTGAAGTCTGTTCAGGGATTTATTTGCATTGTTTCGAAGTCATGACTTATTTAAACGACTTTCAGTTTGTTTTATCTGTTTTCTGTATGTTATTTCATGTATTACGCTGCCAGAGTGTCTGCCAATGTATGTAGAGTCTAATAACTGCAGAGAAATGCACGCAGGCATCGAAATGATTGAACGAACTGGGCGAGTTTCCTTTTCCTGTAAAGAGGAGGAAGGTAAACTCGAAATGATCATTAAAACACACTTGATTTGCTGCAACAATATCCGTTAGTGAATTTTGTAGTACAGAATTCTGCGACTCGTCTGAAATTGTAGATCTCCTAATGGTGATGGTGGTTAGTTGTGTGTACTTTTTAAAGAAACGTTGGCACGGTGAGATATATTGCACAGTTCCCTCTGGGGATATTTTTCAATACCTAATGTACAGTTTGGCAAACACTTTCAAAAGATAAAAGTAAAAAAAATCAATTAGGAGTTCCGTAAATGTTATTTTCTGCGTCCAGTTTTAATGTTATTGACTTACGTTTACAAGCGTCTCAAAAACCTGACGCTAAGCTCAAATTATTTAATTTTTTTCATTTTGGGGAAAATTCATAGATCACGTCTATGGTTGCAAAATGTTTTGGCACGTGTGACCTAAGATAATTTTTTAACCCTTAATAATAAATAAATACCTAAAAGTGGTGTATTAGAATAAAACGTAAGGTGAGGCGTATCAGGATCCCCTTACTGTTTCGTGAGCCTTTAATCGCCTTCATCCCGGCGTAGTTTCCAGAGCGTTTCAGCCTTGGCGAGGGAAGGAGTGGAGCCGATGGGCGGGGCGGGGCGGAGGAACCTGCGTTCGCGCGTACCTTTTCAAAGGGGCTGCGCCGTTGCGTAGTGTGCTGCGGGCGTATTATTGAAGTCCAAGCGGCTGCAGGGCCCGCGGCGCTGACGATGAACGTGCGTCATGTGTGCGTTGCGGTCGCCTGTCAAACCAGGAGCCAATCGCTGAGCCCGTGGGTCATATCCGCCCTCTGTGGACGGGAGGTGCAATGACTTGAGTCTTCTACGAAGAATTTCCCGCGTCGCATTATTATTATTATTATTATTATTATTATTGTTGTTGTTGTTGTTATTGTAATTATTATTATTATTATTATTATTATTATTATTGTTATTGTTATTGCTGTATATCCCTGACCACTCTACTCGATTAACATGTGTAATTCTTCCAGGATCAGCTTTTCAGCAGTATCCTTGGATTACAACAAGGTTGTTACGCCTTGAAGTGTAAATTATGAGATGACAGGTTGATGATGATAGGTGAAGGGACTATAACAAATACGGCCGTATCTACGCAGGACTCGAACCTGCATCCTCCTTGGCGCAGACGACGGCTGCCGCAACCGTCTGTGACACGGGACGGACTTTATTATTATTATTATTATTATTATTATTATTATTATTATTCCCTACGTTCATGACTAAAGATGTTGGGTGTTGCTTAATTATAAAAATGAACTCAAGACTGCTACTAGCTTCCTAAGAAGCAGGCGCACCGACTGTAGAAGCCTTTTTGATACTACGTTCAAAATTTGATTTCTTCCTTCAATAACACGATGCCTTGCGCTTTCTTGTGTCTTTTAAATGACCTTGGAGTTTTGACAAGTTCTTATGTAAATTTTGCGAGACAAATCCCAGAGCTCCGATAACTATCAGTTTTGTGTTCTTAATCCCCACTTCCTGTATTTCCCATCTCTCGTATTTAAGAGGTCTCTCTACATCCTTGGTTACGATGTTTTGATCACATGTGGCAGTAACATGTACAAGAATATTATTATCTTTATCATTATTATTATTGTTATTATTATTCCTCTAATTCACGAATAAAAATGTCATGAGTCAGTTGAATATAAAATCTACTTCTAGTTGCAACCAGCTTCCTAACGAGCAGGCCTAGTGATTGTCGGTGCCTCTTCAATACTTTGCGCAAAATGTGAACTGTTCCCAAAAAAACTTGCATCTCCCAGTCGTTTGAATGACCTGTGAGTTTTGCAAAGTACTTACACAAATTTTATGGAACAAATCCAAAAGCTTCAATAATGCTTTTACGTCCCACATTCGGCTGATCTCAATTTCCAAACTCGTGTATTTAAGACGTTTCTCTGCCTCCTTGTTTACATTTTGATCGCACGCCACAGCAAGACTTTTTTCTCCAAATCCCGGATAACAATATCCGCTTTGTTTGTCGATATCGTGCGACCTTTATGAGTTTGTTGGTCGCACACTTTTTTACACAGTTTTTTATGCTTATTCTGGGAAAATTCGGCATTTATCATCATGGGAAATTTTAAGAACCACTTTATCATAATGTTTTCTCGACGCCTGATCTTCGTCAGTTATTACATCTGCTTCTCATTCTAGCTTCATTCTTCCACATTTAAGTCACACAAATCATTGATCCTTATTGGCGTATGCCGTGCTCATTCTTTTTTAATATTGTTCATTGAGTGGTTTATCTCCTCACGATTTCTTAAACATTTTTTTTTGTCTCACCTTTCATAATAATTCGCATCAGACGTTCAGTGCCTGTTATTCTTCGTGTCTTGCAGTTGTCTTCGCGATGCTTCTTTCTACACTTACCTCTGTTTCCCTTTCTTCGATCAGATGTAATAACTAGCATCATGAGTGGGATATCTTCATGACTGACTACATATGTTCCCATTCTGTCTATTGCATGTGCGAGGAGGCTTCAATTCGTCTGACGGCTTTTCGTCCGTTGTTACGTGGCACAAGGTCTACGCACGAGGGTGGGCGACATGATATATTATAAGCAGTTTTCGTGTTTGTTTTTTTTCTCCATGATTCGAATTTCTTGTTGAGTGTGGTCCACTAGTCTCAAATGGTTGTGTGTTGACACTGAAGGTGTTCGCAAGCCCGTGTTCTTTCAAAGATCTCCTTTGCTCTCACCGCTTTGGGAGAGCGGAGCGCAATCTGCTAGCCTGCTGCCTTTCCTTCTGCGCAGTGCCGCCACCCACTGCCAGGAATCGATGTGTCGCGCCGGCTCCTGACAAAGGACGCCGAAGGTCGAAGGTGTCGTGTCTCGCGTCTTACGATAGTGTTACCGCGTCCATTTACTGTAGTCATATCCATCGTTTCTGGAATCATCTCCACTCCTCACAACGCAACCTCCGTCCGCCCCCACCCCACCCTTTATCGTGACAATAGGATAACATTTCCTTCTCGAAAGTCCCCATCCAGTTCCCGTACGTACTTTTCCATAGGTTGCAGCGACTCGAAAGTCCATAGGTTGCAGCGACGACAACCAGTGCACTCATATTAACGTTTTGTATATAGTATTACGTTTGCAGCTCAGTTTTTAACATGCATTCTTTGATATCACTACCTGACCTGTAACAGCTACCTGAGACCTCCCTGTTCTCAAAACCATATTCCACATTGGTGATAGATTTTTAGCGGAAAAAATTTCATTGTATCGAAGTGTTCCATGCCGTTCCATCTTGTGCGCTGCTATTGTTTTGGAGTCCCGGCACTAATATGACAAGTTTTTGTTGGGTCGCGTGCAATGCGCAACACATCTGCTGCAACAATCATAGCAGACGTATTTCAATTGAAGACGGAATGTCGTAGACTCTTAAAACTTTTTGTGGCCCCTGTAGGGATCCTAAGTTATGATTCTTAGGCCGCACCAAAAGAGATCTTTTTGAATGTTTTTATACGTTTATGAAAGGTTAGATCCTGTGAGGATCTCACTCCGCGTCATAGGTGATCAGAATCTCGAAATCTGTGGGAAGCGAAATCGATTAATGGATATTCTGTGCCATTTACGGAAGGGTATTTAGAGAGATTACTATAAGAAAGATCCGTTTGACAGCTACTTCTTAGCCACTACTGACAACATAATTGCAAGTAATGCCCATCCACCTCATTTTGTCAATGCGATTGTATGCGGTTAGCTCATTTGTGAATGGCTTCAATCTCTTGCAATGTCTTCGCTAGTGATGGTAGAATTTAGAACTTCAAATTTTAAAAAAATCTCATTTTGAAAACAAGGTTATGGTATTTTATAGCAAGATAAAAATTAAGGTTTTTTAGAATTTAGAAATTAGAACTTTGTAGCATTTGTTCAGAAAATTATTAAGAGAAGAATCTTTGAGATAAAAGCACGTTGATGCTTTTTGATTTTCCCTTTAAAATCAGGAAATAAAGGAAACTAGTTTCATAGTTCCCACTTGTGATTTTTAAGAAATATAAAACCGTAAGATGTAACGCGTGCATGGCAGTCATAGAGCCTTCCTCTTCCTATGACCCCCGTACACCGAACCGAGGAAGCTGAGATCCCTTAAGATACTCCTGAGTGCTCAGGTTTTCAGGATCAGTTTTTTTAATTGTTCTTATTTTTTTACTTCCTTTTGCCAGTTAAATCTTAATTATAAATTAATAAACATGACCACCGAATTAAATGCTTTTGAACTCCGATGTGTTGTTATCGACCCCCTAGGTAGAGAGCGAACACGACGAAAACAATAAAATTCTATTTATTATTTATTCGGCAGATCAATGTTCATTTCGCACCTTGTACATGAGGTCGCATTTTGTTATCTATTTCGCACTATATCTCAGATTGAAAACCTTCAGAAATATTCTGCAACACCGTCGAACACACAATTACTATTTTTTCAGCGTTTGATTTTTCATTTCTAGCAATTGCTAAAATCTTCCATCTGTAATCACCGCCGTGCATGACGTTCATTTATTTCCCGACTTGCCAAAGTAGTTCTTTCTTGGAGTAACTCTTCTGCAACACGAGTATTAGGGAGGTTTTTGCTCGACGAAGCGATACATCAATCGACAGCACTTTCGATCTGCGCATGCGCGGTTCGAGTTTCGCAGATCTTTTGTGCTTCTGCGCATGCGCAGAAGATCGAGGATGCAGAGGATTGCACTACGCTATGCCGTGCAAAAAGTCCCTCTTTGTTTGATATTAAGCGCTTATCAATATAACTGATTGCTCACACATATTATCTTCCTCGCATTTATTTACGGTTTTCTTTTTCTTATCTTCTTACTTCTCTCTGTTATTTTATCCTTTCTTCTGTACTTTCTTGTTCTTTCTCGTATTTCTTCTCCACATTTCCTTGCTTTTATCTTCCCTTTCCAATTCATTGTTCTCCTCGCTGTTCTGGAAGAAGGCAGTTGTAGGGATCGCTGCAACACGAAAGTGTATAACACACACTTGTTAAGCGGGTTGCCTAACAATTGACAGGCGACAGGAATTCACTGTGCTGAGCTATTATTCATTTATTATTAATTAATATTTATTTACAAAATTATCCGCGGTGTTTTTAAACCTTTCGATAAACTTTTAATGTGTTTTCAGTTTTCTATTTTTCAATTTCATTACATGCTGTTGATTTCGGATATAATTTAAAGATTGTTGCTCTTTCTTTTTTATTCGTTTTTTTCCTTCATTTTTTTAAAATTTTCTTTCAAAAAGGTATGAATAAATGTGAGACACGAAACACAACGTTTAACGAAGTCATAATACTTCTTAAGTGAAATTGAAAGAATATATTAGTATGTTCTGGACATTCCATAATCTATTGCATTGAGAGGGTGTATCATTCGTTGTCGGTAATGTTTCATTTGAATCAGAACTCTCTATGTAGCAATGTTTATCTAATTCGTCAATTCCCACGTTAATTCCCTCTGTATTCAATACTCTAAAACAACATGACGTATTTCTCCATTTTGTACGAAACTGCAGGTACAAAGCCGTTTAAGTGTATTTCTTCTAGATAAGGAATTTCGTCCTATGGGTGCGTCAACCAGATTCAATGCGATAAACATAGAAGTTCCCAATTATGGCATATTTGGATTATCAGGCACACATGCACGTACAAAACACATTACTTCGCAACTCACTTTACCATCGTGTATAACTCGGAAACGATCGTTCTAGAGTCATAAAACAAGTATTTTGTGTCATAAGGAGCACAAGTATGTTTTCTATTACGTACTTCACGAAATGAGCCTGTGTGGACAATCCATTAACTTTTTATATACTTTTGTCACTCTGTAACACAGATTGCTAAAAGCGCTGCAAAGGTTCGAGTGAAAATAAATTTTTATTTTTAAAACAATGATTTAAAAAATTAAACTTTTGTGCGATGTAAATTTAAACAATGATAAAAAAATCTTTGGGCCCATTTATTACTATTTAGGGGGTTTCGCACTTCTGGGTACTCTTCCTATTAAGGACGTCTAGTTTCATTCTGCAGGTGAGACATTGCATTAATACGCCGCTGTAACATTCATATAATCATTTTGAAATCACTTAAATTCAGTTATTGAAATTTCAGTTTAATTTCATATTAACAAGTGCTGGAATCTGAGGGTAAGATTTGGGAAACAATTGAGGGGAAAATTCAACTAAACATTTTGAAGAACATGTTGGTGAATATTTGACGAATATTTGAGGGAACATGTAGGGGCTCATATGGAGTAGGTGCAGAGACATACAATAATCGTGGGTTACATGCTGGAAACGTGCGAGGGAACATGTAGTGAACATGCGAAGGAACATGTGCTAAACGTGCTAGGGAACGTGGGATTAACATGGGAGGGATCATGAGAAAATGGGAAGAAACATTCACCACGTGCGAGACAACATGTAGTGAACATGCGTGGTGGTGAATATGCGAAGCAACATGTGGTGAACGTGGGAGAGACAACTTGTGGCGAATGTGCCGGTATACAGATCGTAACAAAATATCTCAGACATAACGGCCACACAATATTGTGGTCAACATTCGAATTACAAAATACAATAGGCGAATAAGCAACAAATAAGCAATATCGGCAACTTTCAGAGATCTAATAATTGTTAGAAAATATTGTGAAGAAAACCATATGTAAATTTCCCATTGCCTCATTTTTGAGATATTTGGCATTTATATAATTTACCAGTAATAAAAAAACAATCTTTCACGCAAAATAGAATTTTAATACTTAAAATATCAAATTATATAAATAAATAAATAATAACTATTCAAGTTGTAGTGTATCGTTCATTTTCATAAACGAGATTGTATGGTGCCACCACTGATTGCATCCACAATCAGTAAAGCAACGAAAACAAATATAAAAACTAAGTGTGCCGTGTTGCAAAGTTATTTATCTATCTAAAACGTAATGCCACTTAAATCAGACATATGAGTGTGTTAGATTTTCACCAAAACGTTTCTTGTATGTGCCATTCTTCATGTAAGACAGTTTTCATTTTACCTTAATTTCTTGACCATGTGGATTTTATTCAGATAATTAATGTATTTGTTCTGAGTTACCTATCTTACAATATCTGTAAAATTCTTGTTTCATTGAATCGAAGACGTGTTCGGGTTTGAATGCAGATTTTTCTTTTAACATTTCTTCCACGCCGCAATGATTTTTTATGAATTGTAGGGAAGATTTCTTTGACGAAATCGGCTTTTTTTAGAATTGATTTGTTGGGAAAATTTCGAACGGATTTTGAATAATATTTTTCGAAGCAATATATTGGTATGGGACATGAAAATATAATATATTTTTCGAAGCGATAAATTGGTATCTAGTCTCATTTCGAGTAGTCTATAATTTCACAAATTTATTTTCGCACCCTTAAATAGCATTAATTGATCTTGGATAATATTCATCGTCTTTAATCCTGTATTTCTTCCTAGTATTTTGTCAAATAACGCTTTCGATCTTGGTATAAATTGTAACTATTGGTAATATAATCCATCTTCCGTAGCATACGTGTATTTTTACATACTATACACATTTTTAATTTTACTTGCTAATACGCGCATGAAACAAATACGAGCAGCGAGTCGACTGGCGGCCAAAGGACGCGGCGGCCGGTAGCAAGTGTCTCAGCGCGACGAACGAAACCAAACTGCGCCGTAGGCCGGTCACGCTAGGCAACCTGCAATACCGACTCGTACTGAGGTAAACTCTTCAGTGCTCAATACGAATGTAGGAGAATGCCGGCTCCGCGTATCCAATGCAGTCGACACAGCTTGAAGTGTTTTATGCAGATCATAGATAATGTTCCATAAGGAAACGGAGGTGTGTTGATGAATGAGATCAGATTTATCAACATCTTGCTAGTGCTCGTATATACGCGAGTACGAGAAACAAATCGCTATAAGTAACAAGACAATGTCTATGAAGTCAAAATGTTCTCAGTAAAATGTCTGCATTCGTTCTGAACACCTATAACCGCGGAGAGATTCATTCAGCCCTAATGATACAATGATTTAATAGCGTAAGAACAAATAACTTGGGAAAATAGTTTTCAGCGCACTTTCTACACCCCTGTGGACTCCCCACTCCCCTCTCCCGCAGCAATACGAAATAGTGGTTTTGTAGGAGGAGGTGCTTTACATAATATTGTGAAACCCGAATATTTATAAAAATAAAATATCAATTTGCAGTTTGACACGTCCTTACAAGGGATATTTTTATGAAAAAAATAAAAAAAAAATAGTCGTACCGTACATAATAGGAAAATTTAGTCTGCTGGCTGCGAAAGTGACTTAATAAACGGAAATTTCATTATTTTTTCATGACTAACAAAATTCTCTACAGTTTTTTAATGAAACTGACTCTTCAGTAGTGATGATTCCAGGAAGAGTAATTCTAGAAACTACATTGGATAATTTCTTTTCAAAAGTTCTGATTGTTGTATTCTTTGATGTATTTTGAAACTTTCCAAACTTTTGTATTGAGTTTTTGCCTATGAAATATTATTACCTTGGCCTAAAAACGAACTAGACTAACTGAACTAGTTCATTCTTTTACTGCCAGTTAGTATCTGATATTTTTTTGAGGTAGAGCAAGAAAAATGCCCCATAAGTGTGTGGTGTTGTTTTTTCTTTCTGGTGTAATTGTTCTAATATTTGCGTTGACGTACTGTTTTTAATTATTTTTTTCGGCAATTGTGCATTTACCTAAAGGCATACTGGGTACTGCTCATAATTATTCCTGAATCAAAATAGAAGTTATTGAAAAATATTGTGTCAATACACCAAAAAGCTTTACCACAAAACATACAACACACGATTATAACACACTAGAACATCTCTAGACCAATCCACAACAATGGTTATTTTAAAAGTAAGATGAAGTTAAATTTCTTGGGAATTTACATTGTTGTGGTCACACGTGTCAGGAACTCTGAAAAATAAGATATCCACTGCGCTCCACCACTGGTTCACTTTCATTACGAGAAAGAAAACACGTGTTCCGTAATTATTTTCAAATTTGTATACTTATCTGCAATCGCTTCGGTGGTTGTAAAGGCAAGACTTACTGCTTACAATATTGATGCAGAGTACTGTATAATAGGTTATGTGAATTTATTCGATCTGTTCTACTCTGTCATCTAATGGGAAATAATACGATTGCATTAATAGTACTTGTTTTACCGCCCCAGGTGGTAAAACACCGCCCACGCCTATGTACAGGCCTTTTTCTGGTGCTCCACTTTAGCCCAAGCGGGCTGCCACTGTTGGCGTAGAGCTATAGGACGGGTGAAATCTCAGATGGGACTACAATTAATGTCCTACATGACAAAGGGTTCCGAATTGCGTTTTACATTTAAGCCTTATTAAACAGTAAATCTCATTTCTAGCCGAGCTAGAGTTGTTATGTATTGTAATTTGGTTGTTTCCATCTGATTTTAATAATCTTTTCTATTACAGGTTATAGTACCGTGTACGTTATTGCAAGTGGATCTAATTTCCTAATCATCTACCCTGGTAAGTTTTATTACATTCAGTATTTCATTTTATTTGGTATTTGTATAGTATATAAGACTTTAGAACCATGGAGCATAGTAATTGGTAGAAAGTACCTTATTGGTATTTTTATACGTTTTTGACTGCTTTTCTCGAGAATGAATATTCCAAATGTCACTCTCCAAACCGGTCGCGTTGCATTTCTGCGATATGAATCACGTCTGACTTCAGTAGATGACATTTCGTGACACTCGTGACATTTCTTAAGAGCCTAGAGGAGGGCGAGATGAGATTGAGATAAGGGTTGGCGCATATGTCTTCCACTGCTGGGAACGGGGTTCGATCTCTGCCCAATCCATGTGGAATTTCTTCATCATCATTCACTTCATCAGCACCATTAGATCCTAACTCCTCTCCTCATCCACACATTAGATGCTAGCGTGGGTCTCAGTAACGTCAGCAGTTAAAGGGCCTCCAAAACCCTATAAATAAAATGCAAACAATAAAATAATGGAGAGATTCCATTTGATAAAAGTTCGTCAGTACATGTCTGGTGTTTGACCGGTTCCGGAAAAAAATCGTTAATTATCGGATACTAGATTATACTTTTATAATGAAAACTACCAAAATTGCCTCTATCCTACGGCGTCATCTTTCTCCTAACCCTACAGTGTTCTATTACTCTCTAGAAAGGCTGGTTTGTTTTTGTCCACAGAATAAACTAGTTACTAAAGAATGGTATTCTATTAGTATTAATTTTCTATTTCCTTTGGTCTCGGCTACCTACTCGGACATGCCACTAACTCTTGCCACCTGTTATCCGTATATCCGTACGTATACGGGAATGTAAAAAGTACTGGTTAAGTCCAAAGGGAAGAAGAAAATTGGAATTCTGACCACCTGTGTAATAAGACACATTTAAAATTGCAAACATAAAATAATGCTTAATTGGACAAAAAAAATATGAACGGCATGCAATATAGTACCTGCAATGCTGGCACCACTGCAGACAACTCTGCGACACGGCTGTATTGCACAGGTGACATGTCCCCTTTTGATGTCTGTATTGGAGACTTTTGTCTGCGACAATGAACACAAGCATCGGTGAAATGTGTGATCTCCCACATTTCGAAGGAGGACAAATCGTTGGTGCGCGTTTAGAGCATCTGGAACGAAAACAGCTGAACTGATTAACTTTTCACAAGCGACAGTGGTCACAGTAAAAACAGCGTAGACAACGCATGGTAATACATCATCGACGAAGATGAATAGTGCAGGAAAATAGAAGTTAACTAATAGAGACCGACGAACATTAACAAGGATTGTGGCCAGACAACGTAAAACTACCGCGTCGGAAGTGACTGCGGAACATAACACTCACTTTAGTAATATTTGTCCCCACTAAATCAGTACAGCTTGGGGTTCCAAAGCCAACATTCATGGAAGAACTACACTTGCGAGATCCTTCGTAAAGGAAAGCGAAAGATGTGATGCTACGATCATAAAACTTGGACACGATGTGACAAACTACTTATCATCGTTTACATTGTTTCCTACAAATGGCCGGAATTATTTCTGGAGAACCCCAAAACAGCCTACGATCTGGTCTGTATGTTTCGTACAGTCAAGCATATGGAGAGGTTCCGTTATGATTCGCACAGTAATTTCGTGGTGATCAGCTGGTCCTATTGTTATCCTCACGGACCACATTCATTTTTTTATGTGGTAGAATATATCCTCAACAATGAAGTGCTTAGTGACTATCATATTGTTGCTAAACACTTCCATATTAAAGATGATAATTCGGCGATAGAAAAAAAGGACGTGGTTTGCAGAACATCATCAAACATCTTCCCTGTTCAGCACAATCGCCGTATCAAATTATAAGTGAAACGTGGGGCATATTAGAGCAGATTTCCAGCTTCATTAGCGATAAAACAATTAGCAAACTATTTAGACGCTCTACAAATCTAATCCGCAACAAATTGGAGCTGTTCTAAGAGCAATGGTTCGCCAACGTCTTATTAATAAATATATTGGTTATGTCATGTGTTCATTTTCTTTAGTCGAAACCCTTATAATTGTATATGAGCCTGAATCGAATAAAATATGATTCAATGGCTGAGCAACAAAAAGTTAGTTCTCGATGCAAGAACATTGGCACCAATAAAACACTTTTAAAATTGGTGTAGTGATGCTACAAACCCCATATACACCTTATTTTTATTAACTGATTTTTGGCTGGTGTGGTGTCCATGTTATTCGGCAACAATTTTATGACCAACAAACATTACTTAAGACTAAGTGGGCCACATTAGTCCGAATATGGCCATTTTCCCGTTAAAACCATAGTTATAGACATTTTCAAATAGCCGTAGCTATGGAAATATTTATCAAAATACTTTTAATTTAGATAAGATTAAAGTTAAAAACTCAACTCAACTTAATAACCTTGATTTAAACAATTTATCTATTTCACTGCAATCGGCTAAAATTGCGCCGCACTGCTATGACTGATTTCTGTATTCACTGTTATTCTGTATTGAACCTTTCTGTTGAGAAGTCAAACTGGTTTGGAAGTTACAATGTTTTCAAGAACATTTGGCATTTGTGGAAGCGCGTAAGCTATTTTTTTATTTCTAATTCGGTGCGTACAACTGCCTATGTCAGCGCGCCTGACGGCCTCCCCGCATGTCGCCGGAGCCCACGCCGCGTGTTTGGCGCCTTCGAAATCAGATGCCCCAGCTGATAGCGTCAGTTGTAGGGTATAACTTGGTGAAATATCTTAAAATTTGGAATTTTACACTCTTTGGTTCTTGGAAGAAACTATTTATAGTAATGGTACACTCTTCATCGATTTTCTTCAGAAACGCTATCAATTTATACAACTTATAAATATCAGTATTACAAAGAACCAATGTAATGAATTTAATCATTGAATATTTTGACCATGAGGCAGCTTGCATTGTAACAAAAATATTATTATTATTATTATTATTATTATTATTATTATTATTATTATTATTTTCAAAATGTGTATCTGTAATTGGAACCACTTACGAAGTCTGATAAATAAGTCAACCTTACATCCTCATTTACCTTCTTAATATTATTTGTAATTATTCATGAACGAAAATTGTTCACATTCTTTTTATACATTTCTTACGGTTTCTGAGGTATTAATTGTACAATTACTCCATTGGACTTATCCATTATAGCTTATGGAAGCATCTCTTTAGCATTCTATTCCATTTTAAAATGTTCAGAGCACCGCAGTTGTTTTGTAGATCTCCAGATTGTGTGGGAAATTG
>BOPP01000064.1:3461303-3482559 GCA_017312745.1 Gryllus bimaculatus
GGGGGGGGGGGGGGCGTCCGCTTCCTGCTGCCCCCCTCGGGGCGCCCGCTGCCCGCAGGACCAGAGTGCGCACATTGCCAGCGAAGGCGTTGCTGCTCGTTCGGTTATTTTTAACTTGCCGTCGTTGGTTCGCGCACTTCTCTCCCGTGGGATATGTGCTTGTTGCCGTAGGCCTACTCTTCGGACCGGTCATACTCCATAGATTTGGAATTGAGCCGTACGTAATAAATGGTTGTTGCAATGATCTAAATAATGTACCGAATGGTTCTGTTTGAAAGAGTTACACTTTTTTCCTGTTGGTATCCCTAAGCTAGTGACCAAGATGTGTTTACGTCATCATGTGTTGCGTCATTCAACACTCACTAACTTTTGTATCTGCAACTTACAGAACTCGGTCAGCTTATTTGGACAATACAATGTCCATTAAAGGGCTTACTCGTTGTGGACTGAAATTTGCTCAATTTGGAAGAAAAACAACAACAATGTATACTGTTTCTTTCAACTTCCTATCGTAAATCGATTTTTTTGTCCTAATTCGTTCATTTTCGGTGAAGTCTGAAAAATCAAGGATTTTTCCCAAATCGACACAGTCTAAGATTGCTTTTAGTCCCAATAAAGGGACGGACGTTCTTGATTATTCCAGAAAAACAAGTTGGATGTACGTACTGTAGAGTGTGGCATTTCGTCTCTTGTGAGTTCAAGGTGAAACTCATACCGAGAAATGTACACTTGTTATATAACGTCAAACACAGTAAAGGTTCGTAAGATAGGCTCTTAATACGTATCATTATGAACGTATTATTGTAGAATTACTTATTGTGAGGAAGGAAATGGAGCGACTTTTCTATAATTAAACAGTTCTACATTATGCGAATTAATATGCCAATTCCAAAAAGGAGAATACTGTTCATTTCTTGCCCAACAGTCTGTATTGTTATAAATGAGGAGGGTTATAGAATTGTTGTTTATTGTTATTCATACAGCCAATGTTGCCATCATCTTCGTTAACTTTCTTGTGAAATATAATGAATGGAAATGGCTATTTAAACAGTCAATCGAAAATATTTATGTCCATGTAGGCCAAATATGAATTGAATTTTTCAATTTTCATCAAAATCCACAAGTGATGAAAATATTTCATATTAAAACTTTTAGTTTTGTAATTCAACATTGCTAAAGTATATGTAACTAATGATGACTTAAAACCCTCTTAATTTACTTGCAGGTATTAACAAAACAATCTTATGAGTTTCATTGAGTGAAGCATCAAGAAGATAATTTATCTTTTTTAAATTCATTGACATCATTTATTTGTTGATGTTTTTGTAGTTTTGTATACTAATGGATTTGAAGTCCTGTCAAGATGTTACAAAGTAAAGGAAACAACTCTTGTCATAAAATGAAATGTTCTTGATATTTCTGATATTTTTTTAAAATTTCTTTTGAATATTACCTACTCTATTTAATGGTATAAAATACATTTGTATGAATGAAAGAAAACATTAGTGAGTTGTTCAAATCATGCGAAATGAAATATTTAATCATTGTATTTCATAAATACTATCAAGAGTAACGTATTTGTTTTAAATTATTACTCCGAAGTACTTATATTATAAAAAGTAGTCACAAATACAGGAGCAATGTAATGATGTTGCAAACATTCTTATAATCATACATATTTTGATGTAAATTATTTCATAAGTGTTGTTTCGATCATGATTTTAGGAAGACACTTGTGATTAAATAATATTTCATGATTGATTTGAGGACATAGTTCTGAGCTGATACAGAGCAAAAGACTGCACATACTTATTTAATATGAAATGAGGTAAAGTTATCAATAAAGTATCACATTCTTTTGTCAAGTTAAGCTTTTTATTTCTATTATCTACCAGTGTACTTCATATTAAGATGAAATGTGAAATACCAATTTACAATTTGTGAAACTTGCCAAATGTGTGTGAACATTCCTTTCTGACAAGGAAACACTCACTGCAGAAATTATTTCAAGTTTCAATTGAAACCAAATTATGTTATGTACATCTGCCATAAGAAAGTATGTGGGTGTTTTGTCCGAACATTTCAACATCAAGTAGTGTTGGGACTTGTTGTTTCCTGTATTATTTCTTCATTGAAAACAAGCATCAAAAGAATTTCCTCAAATCGACATTCTGTTTAACAATATTGATGTGAAAAACTTGATTTTGGAACTAAAAACTCAAGAGTATATGATTAACGATTGTATGAGCGAAAGCGCGAGCGTACATGCGTGGCATATACCCTTTATATTAATTACCCATAACATCAGGTTTAGAAGTACTTAATATAAACAACACCTGGGTTGTATCATTCATTAACCAGTCTTTTGTGTATCAAACTGCAACATTTTGTTTTTTGTAACGATACGGATTTCTGATGAGCAATTCTCACCGAAGAATAAACCAACTTAGCGTTGCTTGAAAATTGAATTTGTAAGTGATGCGGATTGCTTTACAGAGGATACCCCAGAATTTACTGGATGTTTGAAATTATGAAATTCTTGCATTTTTGTGTTAACTAAATGTATTTTTTGAATTAAAATTAAATACATTCACAAAGATGAAGAGCATTCTCCAGGACGTCGTTAGAACGTAATAGACTTCGTGTAATTCAAATCGTATCCATTGTCTATAGTTGTATCAAATCAATGCGAAGCAACGGAGTCGTTTGGAGGAACATTTCCAATTCACTAGCAGGAAGTGAGGAAATACGCATTTCATTTGTTCATCTCTCTTTTGATAGAAACTATGTCTTTTCTTTCGATATTCTCAGTGTGTTTTACTCCGTATTTCATAAATATTCTCATGAATTGCGTTTCTTTCTTGAGTTGATGCTCTTGAGCTACTCTCCAAAAGCTGAAATTCGGAATTGGAAAAAGTAATCTGATAATTTAAATTTATTTAATAATTTTTACTCAATAAAAATTCAAATATTGAAAATGTGGAAAAAATGTAGGATGAAAAATATTACTATATTGTAAAATAATTATCGTGGAGTCATTATTCCACCTGCCATAAATCGCTAAATACTCTTTACTTAGTCTTTTCTAATTGTTTTTCTCCCTTTCATTTTTTCTCAGTTATTTGCTGTGCTGAAGACATAGTGCTCTGATGACTCGCGAAAATGTGGGAGGGTAAAATATACAAGCCCTTCAGGGCAGGTCTTGAACGGTGAAGACTGCAATACATTTAATGACCAGATCGATGGGACAAAAAGCAAACAAGAAATGAAGGACCCCGACGAGATTACATATTAGGTAATGAAAATAATGAAAGTGTTATTGTCATATTAATAGTATATATTTTGAATTCTTTGACGTCGACTTACGTAGTCCATTCAAATTGTTGTGCGTGTGACTATGGCAGTTCCCCGCGTTTCACTCGTTTTCATTATCAGAGCTGTATTGTTGCTAACGCAGATGTATAATAGTAGCTGTGTACAAGCGTAAGTTGTATTTAATTATCAAATAGGCAATGGTTTTACTGTGCTTTATAATTTTAGCATAAGTTATAAAATGCTTATTTGCACTCTTAGGGTAATCTTACAAATTGCCAATTAGTTTATTAAAATTATTATTTTTCTGATGTTTTTTGGGCTCTTCCAGCTATTTTGTGCTAAAAATATTTGGGGGAGATATTTTGGTGATTTACCTTTGTATTGGTGTTAATTTTAGTTTTTCCGTTACGTTTTCGTATGAGGTTTCTATACTGCGGTTTATGCAACTCTGCCCCTGGCAGGTATCAGCTGTTGACCCAATCGGGAGCTTGAACGTCACCATAACGATGTCACTATGGTGACGCGCAAGCTTCCGATTGGATGAAACTGTCAACAGCTGATGCCTGCCAGAGGCAGAGTTGCGAAAATCGCAGTATATCTCAAAAAAAAGCAAACGACTCCTATCTCAGCATTCGCACTGGCTGGATATTCGTAGCTGACTGGATATTCGTAGATAATCACGATTCTGATGGAAGTCCGGAGAGGAAGTGTTTAATGAGGTTGTGAAATGATTCACCTTTATGCGATGTAAATTTAACTGTAGAAATACATAGACGCCGTTGGCTTTGTATTTCTACAAAAAATGAGTGTAGCATTTGGTTGAATATAACGCTTACCGTTTCTTCCAGTTCATTTGTTGGTGCGTTTTCGTTGAGAATTCCCTTTCACAAACCCACATTTTTCTCTAACATCCATAGTTCATCAATCTAGATTACGCATCATTACCTTTCTAAAGCAAATTTTACATATTAGGATTTAATTAGGTGTTTTTTTTGTGAGGGAGTATACTTTTGGATGAAATAATTATGTCGTCATTGCCAACAGTATTGTTGGCAATGACGACTCATATAATTATTTCATTGTAAATGCCAACGAAAACTCATCACAATACCCAATATATTTTTGAATTGCAGAGATATGAATCAAACTCGTTCACGATGAAATCTCGTTATCATAACTAATATCTTTGAGTCTCCGGACATGACGTGAAGTGGGAGTGCGGTTTTTGAAGTGAGGAACTGAAATTTCTTTAACTTTAACGTGCGTCATTTTAATCACGATGTTTGTTGTAACATATATGTACCCTTAAAAATCTAACGCCGCCTAGATTGGCTGAAAAGGCCGAATATTATGAGGAATAACGAGATACTTATTATGCTAACAGATTGTGAATACAATGCCACCAGATGTGCCTACTGGTCGATTTTTATTCGTTCGTTATCTCGGGCAAAATTAATTATTTAAAGTGTCAATTCTTTGTCATTAGGCAGGCTATTGGTTCCAACAGATGACTTATTAAAATGGGAAAGAATCTCAGGTTGTTATATTTATAAAATTTAAACCGATTTTGAAGCTTTCATCTGAAAATTCAAAACTCCTTTCCCTTAGTTGTGAATTTCCAAGTCTAAAAACTAAAGTCAAGTTTAGAAACGAAAAACAACCGTGCTACATGCGTACTGAATGCATAAATGAAAGAGATTAAATAATAGGTATTTCCCCCTGTACGTAGACAAATACTCTATGTCTACAGTGTAATCTTTTTGGTGTAGGAGGTGATAAGCTATTGTCATTATTTTTTGTGACATTGTATTGTTGGTTGTTTTAATTTTAAGAATATTATATATGCGTGAGTGTAAACATACACACACATATATATGTATGTGTATGTGTATATATACACACATATATATATATATATATATATATATATATATATATATATATATATATATATATATATATATATATATATAAACTTTGTCGTTACTGTAAATTTGTTTTTCAGGCTGTAATTCGAACTTGCGTTTTTCTCCGGACTAACGGACCTGAACTTCTAGTTTAAACTTTTCTCTCTTCCATACGTGTACTGATTCATTTAAATTATTTAAGGTGTTATGTATATTAATTGGAGTCGAAAATTATTATACAACTATACATTAAAGTGTAAACACATTAAATTTAGGCTTTATACGCCCCCAAGGAGGGAAGGATACTTGTAATTTTTGTGTATTTGAAGCTGAGAATTGTCTTTGAGGGATACATCTGGTTCGTTTTCAATTGAAAACCCTTACTCAGAAACTTAATTTACTCCTTACTTAATATAAGCAGCTACAAGATTGCAGTTCATAAGTACTTGAAAATGAGATGTGATGTCCCTGCTATTGTTGAAAGACAAGGTGTATATTTTTTACATAAAATTCGTGAAATACCATTTTTCTCAACTATTGACGATATACCCACCAAACGATATGTATAGTATCACCATATCGTATTGTTAAATGTTATGAAATTAATAATACAATTCATATTTTCATTTTTAGTTTTATAATTATATTTAATTTAATATTTATTCAAAAGTGTATTGGCCGTAGAAGAGGCACGGGCTTATAGCCGCAGCTCAGATCTTGCTTACTTATTAAACACAACATAACAAAATGTCCACAATATTAATATCTCGATCAGATTTTCGTCCAGTTCCCCTGATCCTCGAGCAAATGCTGAGACGGCCCCTTGTTATGCTTCTGGACATAAATGTAACTTCAAATTTACACATATTTTTCAACTGTTTTTGACGTAAATAAATAAAAAAAAGTACATTCCCATTAATAGTATCTTTAAATATTTTCTAAAATGTATAGATTTTTAACATTAAAGTAAGCAATTAACTATTGAAAACAGTATTTTAAGTTTCGTATAAATGGAAAGTTATATTCAAGAAAGCATCAAGCCATATAGATACATGACTTGTTCAACCTACAATCAATCATTAGTCGTTTCTTTTCTTTTCACTTCACTTCATGTATTTTCACAGTTTTGTAACTGATGCTGCAAATGTAACGAATTTCGCTGTTGAAGTGAAATTGTAATTAGTAGTCCACATTGATCAGTGCATATTTCCAGAAATATTTTTCAAACACATAAGTCATTTTGCGATTAGCAAGCCAAATGTTCGATTACTGGCTCTTAATTAAATTATTAAATAACGATAAATGATGTAATGAAAACTTGAAATGCAAATATCAGCCATTCTTTTCGTTAAAAAATGATATAATTTGTAGTTTTGTGTCCTTGTAAATCACCTCTATCCACATTGAAGTAGTGGGACTGCATACTGAAACTTTTCCTCCTCATAGAGTCATTAATTATTCCTCAACTACTTTGTTAATTTCAGAATTTCGTAGGTTTGACTGAAATATCGGTATTATGCTATTTTTTATAAATGCACTTCTATTTCATCAAACAGTTTAATAAAAAAAATTGCAGCCATTTTCCAGAAAATTTTAAAAATATCACAGGGATGTAAAGTACTTCCCAAAGTTAAAATATCTTAATGATGTCCGGAACGACACCACTAGATGTTTCCCCTGTCGTATTTACAATGTTTCAGCCCAAAAGCTTGTAATGTGCCAGAATTACGGGTGACACAAACTTATATCCATAAAGATACACATCCCGATTTTAGGATACAAAATTGCGTAACGTATATCTTCTTGCCACACGCACCAATTTTAACCATATGTGGAACAGCACTAACATATCCTTAATTTGGAGATGTAAGCGAAGTTACAGTTCAAAATAACCTTAAACAGAGATTTTACGACCGAAACTTGATGAGGTTATTCTAATATTTGTCCTCCCTAAACTAGTACAGAGATGAAAATAAAAATTATCTATAAAGAACACAGAAAATGTGGATGAATCTAGTAGAATTGTCGAGTTTACGAGGTCTTCTATTGATAGTAGACAGGTTGGTCGAGGCAGATTGAATTATCTTTTCGGGCCGAAGGATAATCTCTCCGTAAGAGATATTGATATGATGTGAAAATATTACTCGCTTGTAAATTTATATTTCACAGAACAGAGAATCGAGATGAACGAACCTCAGGACTCAAACGAGTTTGCTTAAAGTGTTCCTTTTCCTAGAGCGATCTGAGTGGTACGGGTTATTCTAATTTATTACTAATTTCATCGAACTGTGGGCAGTAAAACCTTTCCTCTCTGACTCGTTCATTCTATCAAAAATGAATTGTATTTGGAAATCAAGTATTCTGTCTGTGACTATCTGTTCATGTCAGAAAAAAAAACCTTATTTACAGTATATTGGCATATTGACACCCTGGTGCAATCTGTCTTGTTAATATTCAGCCTTGCTCCTGAGAAAATGGGGAGTAAGGATGGAATTTTCCGCCCCCTTTCACCCGTTGTCGCAAGCCAGGTACGCTCAACTCGTATCGTCTGTGGCCCTTTCGCGTTCCAAAACTACCTGGTGTTTATTCCGGCCGGTTCGCTTTACTTTGCCTCCACAAGTGTTTTCTTTGTCTCTATGCACCCCCTAAAAACTAAGATGACGAATCAGTCATGGTCTTTAACCGAAAACGTGTAAATTGTGTTATATGCAACATTTATCTATCTTTACAAATGGAGAGATTTTGAGACGAAGTTGCGGGATATCTCGTTTACACCATGTACAAAGTGAAGAAATATAAGAGAAAATGGAAATTCAAAAGGATATAATAGATACTGTAGAACGAAAACAGCTTCAGTGGTACGGGCATCTGCTGAGAATGCCAGAATTGAGGTAGCCCAAACAAGTATATAAATGTACCTCCGTACAGAAGACGACGGGGCAGACAATCAACCCCATGGAAACGAGGTATACGAACTACGATGGCAACTAGAAATCTGACAGAGGAAGATATAGTGGATAGAGAAGGCTGGAAAAGAGGAACCGAGAAACATCGCCAGATGTGAACCACTCTCGTGTGTGTGTACATACATATGTCCACTCAAATTCATATTGGTTGATATTCTTTACTTATTTTGGGCTAATTTGTCAATGAATGGATGTTATAAAGGTTTTTCGTTTTAATAGTGAGAATCAAAAAATGAACCTGTCTATCTAGGGCGTGTGCTATCGAGTTCCTCTAGGGAGATTGGTATCCGCTTATCGCTTAGCGGTGAGCATGGGTGTGTGTGGTCGTCCAGCCTGTTCGGCGCCGTCGTGCGGGCGGGAGGGTGGGGGTGGGAGCGGCGGCGGCGGAGGCGGCGGAGGCGGCGGCGGGCCCCGCGGAGAAGGGAGCGGCGGCGCGATGGAGGGGGCAGGGCGTCGGGTCACTTCCCCCTCTCTCGACCCCCCGCCCTTCCGCGGGCGGCCGTGAGGCTTTGTGAGGGAGGATGCTGCTCCTCAAAGAACTTGAAGGAAAAAAAAAAAACGGCTTCGAAATCAGAATTGTTGTCCTGAGGCCCTTCGGAGGCGACTGGCAACAGAGGTCACCTTGTTGCGTTGTGGAAAACAACGGCGATGGATTAGGAGTTTTGACGAACTCGCGTAATAGGCCAGGAAGCGTTTAAGAACTTACATGTGGGATGTGTATGTTTACATGTGTGATGAAGTTGCTGCTTATGCTAACTTCGGTGTAAACTACATATTGGTAGAGAGTCCGACCGCTTTGTAAAAAAATACGCTGAAAGGAACGTGCATTTCCTTAGACTCAAAAGTTACGTGATAAATACTACATTTCTGATGTTTTTAAAACTGATCGGTACTGCAGACGACGCCAAAAAGTTCTCGAATATTCCAGATTTCTGAAAATTCACTGCCGTGTGTCCGGTTTTCACACAAGATACTTTCAAATGTGTTTAATGTCTGACACACATACTTTTAAATGTCATTTGTGAAATTTGTTTTAATTATGTTTTGATTATATGCTATGCATTTTTGATATCTTGTTATTTATGGGTCATGCATATGTAATTCACTTTGGGTTTTAAGATATTCAATTTTTCTCATAGTTCTTCCACTGTGCAGCATATAGTTAACCACAATGCACGAAAAACGGAGTATTCTTATTTGGTCATCACGATTTTACTACGGTGACTCATCGATTTTTTTCTATTGAGACAATTGAATCTTCTACATTTTCATCTACGATATCTCTACTCCATTTTCATTCCCTTTACTTGTCTTATCAACTGGAATAATTATTATCGCACCTCAACCTTAAACCCACACTGGGAGACCCGGTGAAGGCCGCGTTTATTCGTTATAAATAATCTCGAAATCGTTCACTTCAGAATAGTAGATCTGATAGGGGAGTATTCTAAGAAATTTGCAAGGTTCGTTATGAAAACGTTATCATTGGGTATATTAATGTCGTTCTTCTGAAGAGACAAACTCCACTATCTTGATGCTTCGTGCAAACCTAAACCGACACATTAAAACCAGCACTAGGCCAATCAACTAGTTCGCTGGTTAATGGCCGAGTCTGATCTTTGAGTTCCGAGTTTTTACTCAATCGAATTATCTGTACCACGTGACGCATTGAGCATGCACTTACGGAGCTTAACGCAGCGTCGATGTAACTCAAATGTTCGGTTTCCTAACGTGCACTGCTTTGTCTCCAGCGCATCTGTGTAAGTGGTAGTGAGACTTGGCTTAATTTTCCATGAAGATGAACTGCGAAGGTTGTCTCTCGCTATACCATTGCTTCCTCAGTTCATGCGAAGAATTTCAGAAATATAATTGAAATGTCCTGAAGAAAAAACTCGAAAAAATATTGCTGAAACGTCATGCGGCATCTTTTTTTCATGCTTTCACACTACTGAGCTCATTTAAACATGCAAAATATACGTGTATTTTTAGCATTGTATGTGGTCATTTGCTATTATCAGGAACCAGAGTTTCATTAGTTATCATCTTTTAATTAATGAATTACGAGATTGGTAATTGAACCTAATTGTGAATCAATTTTTGTAGAGAATCGAACGCCCTTAGTCTAACGGAGTGTATGAGCTCTCGCACTCGATTCTTATCGAATACATTGTACGCAATGTGCACGGGCACCCTAATTTCTATTAGAATTTCCAAGCAACCGAACTTATGATGATTGATGACTAAGTCACCAATCGTAACTTATCTAACGCATAAAAAGGTTCGCAATGATATACAAGGTTATATGTGTTTGTATATGTTATCAAGTGTTTCAGGACTTCTGGTATGTTTTATGCTAGAGCTAAACGCTGAGACAAGCCTAGGGGGTTGTATAAAGTTCTGCGATTTGTCAATATATAACCCGTAGATACTCTCCTCAAACGCAATGCGACACGCAACTCTGCTCCCTGAAACAAGCAGAGCAGTATTAATAGAAAAATGCATTTAATAACAGCAATTGCTATAACCCGGTGTCAGTTACTAGTATACTATCAGATACAGAGAATGATCATCAAATGTGTGTGCTAAATAACGGCAAACAATCCTAATGGAAGTAGTTGTAAAGATGGGTAAATATGGGCTATAATATTTAACTCAATGAGATCGAAATTTGGTGTTTGTTGGATTTACTATATTTCGTCACCATGCTGGAGTTTCACACTCCATTATTATATCCAGCTTTGTTGTACACACCATTCCATTAATCATTTAGCATCTTTTAATCCAAGCTCATTTTAACGTACTTCTAAAATTACGGACACCTGGAGGAAAGGCTTTGAAAGTTGCTAGGGCTAAACTCTCTCTAAACCACTCTTAATTGTTTTTAAATGAAAATTTCGCAGTTTATAAATACCACAAATCCTGACCCTTCTTACTGTGGCGACTCTGGTGCCTCTGTAATAGACTTGTCGCTTTTCTCTGACTTATATCCAGACTTTCTCGGTGCGAAATTCTGTGCGGGTGCATCATGCCAAACGGTATTTCTGGGTAGGGTGAACATGAGATGAAGTAGCTTATTCTTTTTCGTTTCTTAAATATTTCTTTACGTTCGTCTGTTTAAAATAAACTAGATTTTTATGTTTTTATATTTGTTCACAAGAAATTACCAATAATTTCGGGTCTGAAGAAACTGGAAATTTGAATCTACGATCAGCTTTCCAATTCAAGTCATAAAACTGTCTCACACCTCTAAAGATTAGTTATTTCGATAAATTACTAATTTCAATAGGATATTTTAATTTGTAAATTTACAGAATTCGCTGCATTTGCGCAAAGTATTGCATTCTTTGCAATGTGAATATGGTAATCTGTTTATGAAAAAATATGCTTGGAATAAACGTAAATGGATTTTCATTTTTGTTCCTACGTTTTCTCAGGGGGGATAAAATGAAAATTTATCATAGAACTGCAGAAATGTATGGAATAAAAATCGATCTGGTGAGGCAAAAGTTTAGAAAATGTTTAAAAGAAGAAAAAATATTTTCAAGACGCCCATTATAATATTCGACGCTAGTTAATTCTTTAATTTGTATTTGAAAATGTTAGCACAAGTTGTAGGAGGGGAAGGGGAGGAGTTGTAGGAATCCGTAGCTTCCCCTCACGTCGTTCGTCGTGCACGGGTAGATGGGTGAGCCAGGGCCGCACATTTTCTCCCAGTAAGCCGGCGCGCGCGTCCGGCCGCCAGCCCGTCCACGGAGTATCGATTGTGAGGCTCGCACCTTCGTCCGACGCGACGCGACGCGACGCGATACGATGCGACGCGCCCTTGCAAGCGATACGCGCCCGCTCGCGCGTGCACGTCCCCGACCCGGGCTGACACGCAAATGTTCGCTTGCGCCAAATTCAAAAATAAAGGGCGCGCCCACTGTTGCATTCTCTGCAAAAAACTACGTCGTTTTTCAAAAATCGACGACTGACGGAGATTAGGTTCATAAGACCCAATACGATATCTTCATAACATTATCGTTGAATACACTTTCTATGAGTTTTGGCAATTTGAATGACGACAATAATAATGAAGAATAATTTTAATAATAATTAAGAATAAGTTTGTTACGTTTCTTACGAACTCCGCCCCCTACAATGCGTTTGCTAACATTATTCTTGTTAGCGTTTCTAACTAAAAATACAAATACATATAGCTGCTAAGCTAATATGATCATTAATAAATAATATTTCAATTTTCTTTTTACAAATTTATAATTTTATATTTTGCCCTTAACGAAAAATAAGGTAAAATGAGGTGCTTCTCTCATCGCTGCAACCGAAGTTCTGAAGCCCGCTATCAAGGTCGCTCAAGCTGGTGGGGAAGCGACGTTCTCGAGTTTGTGAGGACTGCGAAAAAGTGACGTCGCAAGAGGCTTCATCTTACATATGTGGTCTTCATGAGTTGAAAAAATGTCCAAAACGACGTTGTGTTGTGTTTACGAGTAATGCAATGATGTCTCGTATCTTTTTGTTTTTTTTCTAATTTGACACGAGTTAATGTTTCCTTGTGATCAACGTTTTTCTTTTATTCCGGAAGAGGAACGTTACCATTCTTCTTCCATATTTCTTCTGTATTGATAATGGCGAGTCAATAATAATGTATGTATAACTGTAGTTTTGGTACCTAAGACGATTCCCGGGGTAGTTACAATTTTAATGGCACGTAATCAGCTCTCTTTCTCTGGCCATTCTATGCATCCGTTGATAAGATACATGGAAAACAAACATTTCGAAAATGAAAACTCGTCGTTCAGCAAAATGCAATAATTTTAATTATGTATCGATTTACAAACCGATATATGAAGTATTAGGGACGTAGAGCATTGTGTAATGTACAGTAATCGATAGCTACAGGGAGTTTCAGTGCGAGGCGTCACTCTTAAATTGTATTTATCACATGACTAATATACGCTCGTAAGCAACAGCATTTAGATGATCTTATCAACTGCGACATTGCGTTGAGATTATGCGTTATTACAAAAGAAGCATTTTAAACGTTGAACAAAGGAGTTGCATAATACATCAAAGAGTGTAGGCAATTGATGAGCCATTTGAACCACAGTACGAATGAAGAGTAAACAAATTCCCACAATACAAGAAGTTGTAGATTTTCTGGCTCTGTGCGATGAGTCTGCAGTCTGGGATTTTGAATCGGCTTTTCTTGAGAACGTAGGGAATAACAGCGTTCGATATGAATATAAGGCATAACTTAACATGAAAATAGGATTTCAACACCTTTATCGAAAATGTTTACCTTCTTTTTAACAGTTTCTGTAAACTCTCGCCAGAGTTAAGGACGTTGGTTAGGATTAATTGTAACTGCCTCACATACGAGAAACAGTCTATCAGTTGGAAAAACGCACCCTTTCCTCTTTGTATGGCATTTTTGCCGTTTGTGTGTTGACGGTAGAGATTCCTACAGCCGTACACTATTCATGCCTACAAGGTCGTGCCATAGGCCTAAGGGACGCTGTTATATCAAGGCCTATCACGTGACTGTTGGTGCATGTACATCGATTTATTCAGTGTCCTTTGACAGATCATCAGCTATTACGATGTCATCCAACCCGGAGGTTAAATGTCACTACTATAGGTGTAATCCATGCTCTCGATTGGACGACACAGTAACAGCGGATTTATGTCAACAGACCCTATGTTTAAATAGAGGTATAACGTCGCCACCGCACCCCCACATAATTTCAAAAGCCAAGCTACATGGACCTATGCTCACAGTGGGGTCAAGTAACCCAAAGTTTAATTTTTTATTTTTTAATGCGTTATTTCGATATTTAAAACTTCAACAATTGTGATTTTCTCTTGCTATTGCAGAAATGTCGCCGTTATAGTACACAAATACAAACGATTTCCTGAGTCGGAAATATGCGGATTATTAGGACAATCAGCTCGAGGAATGTTCGGCAGCAATTGTCGGGAATAATGTCATAAAGACAAGCTAAAACTTCGTTTATCGTCGATCGACAATAAAAGGGAGACTGCAGAAGAAATCCATTCAGAAACCAGGCCATCCAAAAGTGTTTACTGAAGATGAAAAATTGGTCTTTGCAAGGCATCATGGCTAAACTAGTGAGTTCAGATTTCCTCTTCAACTCTATTTCAGATTTATTAAGAAGTCTTATCTAAGGGTGGCAGAACTGTTGCTGTTTTCGAAGATAATCTCCCAGGGCGAGAATGGGTGAAATTATTATTAAGCAACCACCGTTACAAATAAAAATTGATAATAAATATTGTATTTCAGCCAATGAAGTTATCTTCATTTTTGTAGTACATATACATTCATGTTTGTACCAAAAACAAACTAGGAATAAAGGTTCCAGTCTAAATCTCAATTGTTTTATGTACGAAATACATCGCGTGGATTCAAGTAGCCCATACAGCAGTGTAACTTGAACCCAATTTCCGAAAAACATATTTGCGATTTGTGTTAAATACATCTTATGGAACTACTCTCGAACACGTCACAATAAACGTGTAGATCAATAGAAAAAGTTATAAATATTGGCTTTTAGTTTTTTAAGGACTAGAGAAGGAAAAACTACGAACATTTTGAAAATTTATAGCCCGTGTTTACGGCACTGCTCAGGCATTCGCCTGGTGTTGATCGGAGAAACTACAGAAAAATACCGATCAGAGCAGCTGGCCGCTAGAAATCCCTTCCATGCAGCGACTGAATTCGAACTAGTTGACAAGCTAGTGTCGAAAATCATGCCACCGTCCCAGTCGATCCTAAGATCTCCCGGTCAGACTTCAATTGATCCCCTGAGCGATTTCTCACGGTACTATTTGATAATTGGGAGTTTTTGCACGGCATAGCGTACAGCAATTAGGATCGTTTCGCACCAGTTTCGTGCACCTGCGCATGTGCAGAAGATCGATAGTGCTGACGATTGGTAAGACGCTTCGCCGGGCAAAAACTCCGTTAGGGTCTTTGTGCACGTAATAGCGGACAGCACTATCGATTTTCTGCGCATGCGCAGATGCACGAAAGTGGTGCGAAACGTCAACTGCGCCTGCGCAGAAGATCGATAGATTTTTTTTAATGTTCAAGGTGGCAGAAACTTATCAATAGGGACTTAAAGCTTAGCATAGCGTACAGCAGTCGACACACACATTGATTTCCTGCGCATATGCAATCGAACTGCGCGTGGGAAAAAAACTCGCCGCTAGGCCGGGAATATCGATGTGTATCAATATCTAAGAATCGTATCGAATATAATGATAGAAAATACTCAGATTCAAACGGAATGCAAATTGACTTTTGATCAGCTGGATCGCGGTTATCCAATCGAGAGCTTCAATATCAAAAATTATGTTGTAACGTAGCTCTCGAATGGATAAACCCGATCCAACTGATCGCCTTCATTTCGCCTTAGTTTTTAATCGTTTCTGTTCACAAATGATGGTTGAGGTGTAAGACACGAGGCTAATAAATACTATGAACGACTCTGATATATCAAAAGATCTGCGGAACTTTGTGCAAAGGAGTTACTGCTTTTTAGTAAACGATGAAGTAGAAAATGCTAAGGGGTGGTATTAGGAATATTTTACTAATGATTACCATCGAACCGGAATGGATTTTGTCTTTCGTGGTGATTGCACATACAATGTACTTTACAACTATTGTTGTAATCCTCTCTTTATTAAGCTAGGAATCCTCCTATTCCCTTGCCTTTTGATTTATTAATCATATTATCGTATGACTTTTGTCTAAAATGACATACACAAGGGTGGGAACATATTTTCAACTAATACGGACATCCTTAATTATAACACTCGTCGTAGTAAACATATTTATCGGGTGTAAGTGTCAACAGCTCACTACAAAAAACGCACCGCAAAAAACAAATGCGACACGTGTGCATTACTTTACAACTCATTGCCAGATGACATTAAACGATTATAATCGATACTCAGGTTTAAGCGCGAAGTAGAATTTTTTCTGTTGCATAACTGTTTCTTTACAACGAGAGACATACTTTGCTGCGAGTACTGTACATCAGCTTCTGGGTCAATGACCAACTCAATCAGTTTTTTTCGTTCAATTTCCTTGATCCTTTGAGGAAATGCTGAGACGCCCCCTTGTTTTGCTTTTGGGCAGAAATGTAGCGTCACTATCTGTTCACTTTTTCCTGAGCTCACCTGTGAATATAGTCATTCAAATAATCCTTGTTCTCTCCTTTGTTCTTGCGGCAGAAAGGCTTTTCTATCACGAAGGGCATAAGGGATAATAGCCAAAATCTATAATTATTGCCTTTTGTAAAACGATTTTATTGCAAGGGAGGGAATATTTTCTTACCAATGCTAAAGTTTTATTTCATTCAAGAATGATGAAGAATACAATTACCAATATATGTAGTGGAAGTAACGCCAGTCTTATTCTTCCGTCGACAAAGATTATTAACCGATTGTGAGATTGTGATGAGATAACGAGGTCGCATAACGGGTTGTTTGATAATGTATAAGGCATTTGTAAATTATCCATCGTCATTATCTGGGAACATGCTTTCTGATAAAGAAGGTGGAATTTGAAGCTGTGTATGTGTAATTATGCATTTTATTTAGTCCTACTTATATTAGTTAATTAAATTGTAAAATGTTTTCTTCATTGAACATTTCTTTTACTTTTATTTTACCTCTGAAAAGTAGATATCGAAATGAGTGATAATTTGAACTCCTTAGATTGTTCGAGATATTTTGTAATGTTATTTGCCTAAGTAACGCGAGGCTATGAATTAGGTGTTAAGACAGTTTTAAATAAAACCGATCAATATTTCCTGGTTTAATGCCATAAAATGGAGAGGAGACAAATTTAAAGAAATTTTTTACATTTTTCTTTTACTTAATGGATAGTAAGAAGAGATAACGAAAAACCATTTGAGAATATCGTCATAGGAAACTTTCATAGATATAAAACTGAACATAATTATTTTCAAAGATGTTTGATGAATAATGATATATTAGGAACGCTAACATGTGTGCTTTTTATCTGTGTATACTCTTTAGATCAGTTGCATCTGCACTGACGAGTTATAGTGCAATCTCTTAGAAAATTGTCATTGACCTATATCCATCCACTGAAGCGCTGAGCAACCCTTCTTCACCTGTCTGTTGCCGTCCCCTCGCCCAGTTTTCACTCTCCGTCTGCCCGACCGGTTCCGTCCCCAGTTTGCGAAGTTCGAAAGCTGGTAACCTGATGTCGGTTGGACCACCCGTCCGGTCTCAGCACGCCGCGACGAATGAATAAACTCGCGATAAACGAGAATCCGGAAACGTAATGGACGTCGAAGTTACCGGCTCTCTGTCGACACGACTCATCATTTTAGGGTGTTTGTGCCACCGCGAACGTGAAGCACATTCGAGCGCAGTTTCAGTTTCGAAGTTGTAACGAAGCTCCCGATTGGATAAACCCGATCCAGCTGATCGTTTTCATTTCTCCTACGTTTTTAATCGTTTCTGTTCACGAATGGTGGTTGAGGGGTAAGACACGAGGCTAATAGATACTATGAACGACTCTGAAATATCAAAAGATCTGCGGAACTTTGTGCAAAGGAGTGACTGCTTTTTAGTAAATGATGAAGTAGAAAATGCTAAAGGGTGGTATTAGGAATATTTTACTAACAATTAGCATGGATTTTGTCTTTCGTGGACTTGCTATTTATACCTGAGATAATGAAATAAGATTTCTTTATTATAAATAAGTTATTTAAAATAATACACTATTAAACAAATACACCACACTCGCCGTAGGTCAATGTATTATACAATACAATGCTTACACATACAATGTACTTTACAACTATTGTTGTAACCCTCTCTTTATTAAGCTGTGGAATCCTACCATTCCCTTGCCTTTTGATTTATTAATCATATTATCGTATGGCTTTTGTAACAAATGACCTGCACAAGGGTATACATCTGCGCATGCGCAGAAGATCGAATGTGATTTACGTTCGAGTTGGAACAAACTCCCTTTTTAATGTCTTTGATTTCTTACATGTAGATCTCAGTCTCGTATGTGTTTGTGTGTGTGGGGGGGATGTATTGTAATCTAGTCTGGCGTTCATGCCACATATTTGCAACCATTATTTTGGAGAAATTGCCCTTGTGCGTAAAGAACATCTATAGTTATCGTTTCCATTATCGATATATTTTTGCGAGATTTTTTGATTTCGAGATCTATTTTTCCAGGCACCTATAACTACTCCTATCATTATAGCTTAATGAAGCGCCTAATTTCCTGCTTAAGCTTAAGCTTCCCGTCGGCGCAAGCGCCGGCCTGCCCATTCCTCTCTCCGGCTTTGTCCGTCCCTGTGGTTTTTGCGTATCGGCCCCGGGGCTGGCTGCTGGTGGCGAAGCCCGTTTTTCGCAGCGCGGCGCGGCGCGGCGCGAGTGCGTTGGCGTGGAGCGGCGTGGCGGCCCATCCCCCGGCGGCGCGGCGCGCGAGCGCGAAGACACGGCCTCAGGGCGCCCGTGGGGAGGCGGCCGGCCTCGCCGCCGCCGCGCCACACCGGATCCGGCGGGCCGGCGACTGCCTCTGCGCGTTCGTGTCGCATCGCGGAGGTGCAGGCGCGGGGGCACGGAGCGACACTTACGGGACTCGCTAAAGAGAAACGGTGTTGGATGTCCGTGGGCGAGAGTAGCGCGCGCTCGTCTGTGTTTTAGGTTTTGAATGAGGAAGTGCATGGTTCAAGTTAGCACGGAAAGTTTTCCGATGTTTTTACTAATAGTAGTGCATTATGATGTTTTGTCTTGCGAGGGGTTCATCAGCTAGGCCGCGGTTATCCAGTCAGGCGCCTTGTTACGACATGGTTTAAGTTTTGGTATTGAAGCTCTCGATTGGATAGTCGCGTCACAGCTGATGATCTATCACAAGTCAGTAAAATTAAATCCGACAATTGGGAAGGTTTCGGTGCAGGTTTCAATTAAATTAAATCTCTTAACATTTCTAGGAATGGTTGGCATATCTCAAATATTATTACATATTGATTTACCAGAAAATAGTTGCTATCGTCTTCAGAGGAATAAGCTTTTAAAAACTATTGTGTATTACTGTATTTTTCTGACTGTTAAATATGGCGGTTCTTTTATGCAGTACAACTGTTTCGTAGTTGCGTCATTCTTCAGTGAACCCAGAACGATCCAGCGATCATTTTTAAAGGCCAAATAATGAGTGTCAAAATTCGGAATTTGAGGAAGCGAAACTAAAATGGGAAAAATGCATTTTACACCACCTTTGGTCCGTTTATGTCCATTTTGTGAGACTTGAAAAAAGATAGCGACGGACAACGCCAGAGAGAGAGAAATGGGCAGATCGGAGCGTGCGCCAACGCTAAGTTTAAGCTTAGGCAGTATTACAGAGTCCTTGCAAAATGTGATATAATATTTAACTTCAATTATAAATAACGTATCTTAATTTTTTTAAGATGTTCGTAACAGACTGTGTTAAACCAAAGTTCTCAGAATAGGCGTTAAACTCTGAACAAGTCAAAATTGTAAAGCGACTGTGCCAATACCGAAAAGTTTTCGTTTTTTAGTATTATTGCCGTAAATTTTTATTATTTGATTCATTTAAATAACTTACGGCAATAGAGGCAAATAACCTTTTACCTTTTCGTCTGTGTAATTCACGCCGTTATTTTCCATCTTAACTCTCAAACCATAATTTTTGTATATTTCTCGAGATTTAACTACAAACTGTCCGTAGTTTTGTTAATTTTTTCGAAACTTTACGCAAAACCTACACCATATTCTTTCATTTCGTACGTATATACCAGTCCAACTAATGATGCATTTGTAATTCGATATTTTCTGACGCCCTATTGACTACGGACATTACAATGAGCCTTTTCACTTTTGTTGAAAAGCAAATCTAACTAGCGAGGCTACAAATGGCACGGCACTTTCTCATACTTCGTGTACGTAGTTCCCTATTCCCGTCGACTTCTAAAAGACTATTAGGGCTTTGGCAGTACCACCCGCTACTTTGGAGATATTGGCACACCCGGAATATCGCATACACCTTTCTGCCATATTCCTTTGCATATTTGCTCATGGTATTCCTTAACCCCACGTTTGTGTTAGTAGTTCTGTTTCAAGGTTTGGAATCTCCCCCACCCCACCCCCACGCCTCACATACCGAAAACATTCATTTTTTTATGTGGGTTTCAAACCCACAGCTTTAGTGCACATACTTGCCGTACGACGTCGAATCACTTAGCCATACTAATTATAAATATGGTACGATTTTCAAGTATAATAATTTGATAAAACCAGTAACATAGCTAAAACTGGCCTTTATATGAATACGCCGCCTTTAATGTGCTTTGTAATATTGAATGTTTATATCTAAAACGTATTAAAACCACTTGTTTCCATTGCAACAGCGCAAACAAGGTTGTTTTTTTTTAGCATTTAAATCTAGCAACAACGGAATTAGTAATCAACAATTTTCTCCAAAATGGCTAAGTGTGCAGAAAATGTTGAACATTTACAGCACTTATCAGCTAACACAGTGATTTAGTTTACTTTGATGTATTATTTACACAGACGAAATTTTGTTTTATATAAAAAACATGATTTTCTATCACATTTTCTTCATTTTTCGGTCTCTCAATAGTATAATGGAAATTCTACTTGAATGTTATAAAAGAGTAAAACGTGGTTGCATTGCAAAATATGGAGAATACCACCTAAATGGCAAAATCTTCTACTTAACGCCCTAGATACATAAATGTTTCGCTTTTATTAGACGCGTGCTTGTGAATAACATCCGAACACTCGTAAGAAGAAAGTCACGATCATGTGACATGTGCAAATATTCCTTCACGTTCGATTACACTAGTACACGTACAATTGGCTGATATTTACGTCCCTTTGCCTGCGCGATCTAGATTTAGATAGTTGTGCAGAATATCATTGATGTACACGCTGTTATGATGGCCGAGGAGGGGGGAGAGTTATTTCGCACGTTGCGGGCGGCGGAGGCAGTGACGACGCGGGGGGCGG
>BOPP01000064.1:3487289-3501744 GCA_017312745.1 Gryllus bimaculatus
TTTTTTCTTTTTTCTTTTCAGCTAATTCTCGAAGCTTTCTTTTAAGTGGTGAATCTGTTAAAATTACCGTAACGTGTGTGCGTGAATTATTTCTATTTACATTTTCCTCACTGCTGTAAGCATCATATCTGGTGTCCTCGTAGTATTTTTTTAATAATTTATCCCCATCTGTGCCTGAATAAAGCGATAAAAACTACTGAAAATACCTGCCGTGGTAAGTTGTCACATGTGACAACCATTCCCCCAGTTTTTGCGACAACTAATCCCTCACAGCCCTTTCAAAGAAGAGATGCGCTGGAAACACAAACATTACACTTAATTTCAATCTCGCGACATAATATCGTTGTCCAAATGTTATCAAATAATAGTAAATAGATGAAATCCGGATTTCATTTAATAAAGGGAGAATAACCAGCTTTAATTGTACCAGTAAATGAATACTTACGTCTGCAAAAACAACAATAACATCTAGTAACATCTATCGCCAGGAACTGGAAACTGCGAACACAACCTCGAAATGTTGACATTGTACAGGGGTTTGAGTTTAGATGGGTAAGCAGCAATAGCGTCAGAGAACGGAAACTTGTGAAAACCTACCCCGGCCTTCCCTACAAGAATTCTTCTAAGTTGCATTGAAAATGGAAGTAGTTGTTACGAGATGAAAACCTGAAATACTGAAAGAAAGAAACAAAAATGTAGCGATCATATTACTAGTTCAACTTGAAAAATATAATCACATTTCATGTTGAAAACATTCATTGAAAGCAACATCTCATTTGAAAAATATTTCAAGAATCACTAACATTGTTTCAATTAAAGAACGAACATGCTTACTTTCGAATCAAAATATGCAAATATTCCAAAACAGAAAAAAAAAGTTGTGTAGGAAATATACATAATTGTACAACCAAAGTCTTTAAAACACATATCTACAGTTTTGTTTACTCCATGTGAATCTTCTTCCGCTTGGTATGCAAGTCATGTATAATGAACCGAAAGAACCAACATTACTGCTTAGTTGTAGAAACACCTTAGTGCTATTTACATTTTCCATACAGCATACTATTGTAACTGACCAATTTACTGATAGTTTTTATTGCTCGAGTATCTTTTCCTCTACTAAAAAATAATGATAATTATTGTTGCAAACTGTTTTATTTAGACGAAAATTATTTTGCTTTGAGGATAATATCATAAGCCCAAATATCAATATTTTGAATTGGTGCAAATATAAGATTTTATTATAGTTAATATATATGTAAAAAGTCTCTTTATCATAAGATGTAGTCTGTATGGTAACTGGTATTTTCTTTATTACAGATAGAACGCTGGGAAGAAAGATATGAAGAACCGTAGCTGAGAAAACGTCAGCCGCCATTCACGGTGAGTGTTAAAAAGTCTGATGGTTATCGATCAAAATGTTCATCACGGGTCAATGAATGGTCAGTAAATAAAATAACATTACATACAAATTTAGTATAACAGTAAATTAGAGGTTAGAGAACACTGCAATCTCATTAAGTGTACCTAGACTGCATTGTTAGCTTCGTGAAGGAATAGTATTTATTGTATCAATTATTTGTTTATATATAAATAATGAAGGAATCTGAACCGTAAAAATGCTGTAGCTTTTTTGTGATACTAGCTTGGAGATTAGAATATCTTTTACTGGTGCAATTCTTCGGATATATTTTATATATCTCTTCCATAGAATATAAGAAAAAATTAACGGTTTTGCACAATTTACAAGACACTGACGTCTGGAAATGTACAACTGCTGGATTGGATATGTCCGTGGAGAGCATTAAACAGATTTAAGAAGCAAAATGTAGAATGGAAGTATACCAGCCGGCCTAAACGCAACCCACAGTTTGTGTTACACTACAACACGGTTTCACTCGTATTTTTTTGGAATGGGATCAATAGGAATGGGTAGTTTATTAGCCTATTACCAACACAAATTAGACCATTTTTTACCTTCTGTAACATCTTTGGATGTTTAGCTCTTTTAGGTGTCTGTTCTCCCTAGCTTGGGATGCCAGAAACGTGCAGACACTCAAAAACTGGTTCTTGATTTAACTGATATATCGAGTTTCCCGAGAGGGGACTATTCCTCAAATCATTTGTTAGTCGATCTGCGTCTTAAGATTGTTCGGCATCCAGCATACGTAAAGCTTATAATAAACGTTTAGTTCTTCCTGTAATGCCAGTGTGACTTTCATCGTTTCGTTTTCTTTGGTATTGTTTTTACTTTATTATAATTGGAGGTAGCTTATGTCTTAACTGCTGAATGAATTAGTGTTTCTAATAAGCAATTTGCTTTTAGTGATCTCTAGTATTTGTTTCAAATTCCTTTTCCTTCTCTTGCCCGTGCAGGCTGACGGTAACTGAAAAGCTGTAGTAAAACAGTTCTAAAATTTCACAGAAACGTATTTTTAACAGTTCTAAAATTTTTCACAGCCAACGTATTTTGCTTCTCGTACGTTACGTAGGAAACGTCTCCCGAGTATCGCAATGCGGAATCTTGCCGGCGGGTAGGTCTGTCTTGTTGCTGCCACGGCCTGGTTTGGCAACACACGCTACACGCCGGCTTGCTTGCGGCCGAGGCCTGGCGGGGCGGGGCGGGGCCGGGGCGGGGCGGGGGACCGGGGCGGGGGCGGCGGTCGCAGAGCGGGCCCACCCCCCGCACGGCTATCGACGGGGCGCGGGACGCCCTGCGCGCGGCGGCCGGCGGCGGCCGGCGCCTGGCGGCGACCGTGTGCTGCCCGCTTCGCGCACTCGGCCGCAGGCCTGCGGCGGAGCGGACAAGACACGTGCGAAAATCGATTAATATGCCGCAAGTATATTTAATTTCGGCATTCCGGTCTTAGCTAGTTTACGGATGGCGTGATGCTTGCAGTAATGGTTTTTTTTTGTCTTAATCTAACATATCACACATTTTTGGACGTTCTATTACAATTTTCGAAGTACGCCCACCCCATAATTGTGGCATTCGAAAACCTTTCAAGTTGCCTAAAACGATTTCGAAAGTGCTGTCTTTTGACAATTTTTTTCGCGTTTTTGTGGAAAAAATTAATGCCACCTAACGAAAATTGATGGCTTTTGAACAATTATATTTGACACCATTGACACAAAACGCTATAAATATGCAGCTGCTATGTATGGAATTACCCTCCTACCAAGGGTATATCGTACACTTCAAACAGATTGCCGATAGGAAACGAAGAATTTTGTAGTTTTGCTGAGGAGAGTTCGTTCAGGCGCACACTCAACATGCACCACACGTTGCACTTCATCGTATCTTAGGCCGGAGGCACACGAGCACACTTTAACGAACGTTAAAATGCGTCAGTTGCACAGTTAACAGATACAAACTGGGTATGGCACGTGAGCGCGCTGCGCGACGTCCGTTGTTCTGCTTGTGTTCCCGTAGTACTGACGTCCGTTACGTGACGCTCGTGTGTGTGTGTGTGTGTGTCCGCAACTTTTCCGTCATTTACTGGCTAATATTGCGTTCAAGGCCATTAAAGCCCAATTTCCGGTATCCCGATGGGTCTGACGTTTGTTTCTGCTATGGTAATCGAACAGTAAGACTTTTTGTTAAGAGGCGCCCAGGTTTAGTAGGTTTACCGAAGCTCAGTACCTGTACTCCAGTATAAATGTACTGTACCTTGAAGGTCACGATTTGGAAGGAGAGGCGGATATTGTCATAAAATCGGACGCTTCAATACCAAAAATTTAAGTTGCAACGGAGCTCCCGATTGGATGACAAAGTGTCCCCATATCCTTCCAGCTCGTGACCTTGAAGGGACACTACATTTAATTCTGAGAACAGTAGATTACGTACAGTTCAGAGCCTAGCAATTTGAAGTTTGGTTCCTGTACGAAACTACCTTCAGTTCCAAAATAATTATTTACGGTTGCGAAATATCGTATAGGCAAATTTTTTCATAGATTTCGGAAAATAAACTTTTCATTTTGAATTATTCAAAAGAAAATATTTTATTAGATTGGCTTTGTAAATGTAAACGCCGTGCTTCTATTTTTAATTGTGCATCAAACATCCGAACTTTTTTTTAGCTGTAAATTAAATACGAATGTCTAACTAACGATGTATTCGTATAACTTCACACCTAACTTAAAGATTCAGATTCAAGCAGCAATAACAGTCTTCAGCTATTGAGGGAATCCCAATTTGAAATATTGTCTCAGGAGTTTCAAATTTAAAAGTCTTGAACTAGCTCGAATCAAGTTTTGTATATAGGCATTCATGAACTGAAACAATGAAGTTGGATTGCCGGATTCGTGACAATTGTGTAATTAGGCGGGGCTAGTTTTCTTTCAGGGAAGCTTTGGAGATTTTCGTGACTTCAGAACCGCAACTTTGCATTACAGGTGAAACATTCGATGATATGTGAGGCAGAAAAAAAAGAATAAAATAATTATTGAACATGCACCAGCTCTGCAGCATCTTTTGCTTGGAAGATCTAGGTTTCGAGTACACATGACGGCGGTTTTCCAACACTGGCTCAAAATCAACCGTTGAGCTTCCTAGCCGCCAGCTGCTCTAATCAGTTTTCCGCGTCTTCTCCCGTCAATACCAGGCGAAAACCGAGACAGTTCCTTCAAGGTGCGGCGGACCGCCCTCGATCTTTCCTTCCTCACCTTTGCTCCCCTTCTCTTCCACACACACGTTTACGTGTAGTACACTTCCACACGTGAGGAGTCCCGTTGGGAGTTTACACGTTAGAACTTGTGCCTGGGGTGGGTCCTCATTGGGGGGTCACCTGAAGGAGAGGGAAAGACCTGCGGGTGTAGGTCGCCGCCGGATCTCACGTTTGAGTGAGCGAAGAACACCGCCACCTCCCGTACAGCACTGCACTTACGGTACTAATGAACAACTAAATACTCACTCACTCACTCGCTCGCTCGTTGTTATTCTGAGTTCACCTTCGAACGAACCTGTTTTGCTTGTAAATTAGGATTGATGCACCGGGTATGCGTAATTACGAGAAGTCATTAAAACTTAAAGGAAATGATGAATATGCAACAACAAAAAATTGTAGGTGTAGAATATCAGTTTTGCGTAGCCGCTGGGGAAGAAAGGGAGAGAATACGAAATTTAACAGAACAATTTAACACTATGATGAAAGTTGTGAAAAGGTAGAGATTGAAAAACAATTCGAAATACAATTTGAAGGTTTTATCTGTAAGAAATGGATCTCCTCTGGGACGTTTAGTTTGGAGGGAAATCAATTATTTTCTCGATTAATGCGAAATTAAATATAAAAAATATTTGAATGTAATGGTAGCGCGGCGATTCTTTAAAAGTATGGTGTCTGTGCGTTTTGCGATGACATTTTGTTAAGCATTGACTAGAGTAGGAACAGCAGTGCCAACTCTTACTGTTGGTTCTAATGGCATATCGCTATCTTCCACATAATTTCGGCCGCTGTGGAAACGACCCACAACCAACACGTGGGTTCCTTTTAAGAATTCGCCGTCATGTTTCCGCCCCTGGACAGGACCGTCGCCACACCCGCGCAGTGGCCGCGGAGGAGTCTGCGTTGCGTCGGTGGGCGCGGAGGCGAGGTGAAGCTTACGGCAAACGCCGCCGCCAACGCCGCCGCCGCCGGCCGCTGCCGCCGCAGCCAACACCGCGCCGCGGCGTTACGTAAAAGCGAAGCGCGGGCCCTGGCGCTCGCTCGCTCGCCTGTCGCGCCGCTCGTGGCGTGTGCTGGGGCGGTGGCGGAGGCGGTGACGAGATGGGGATGGGAGAGGGAAGCAATGGGACGGGGAGGGAAGGGGAGGCCGAATGGCGGGCGGGTGCTTCACGAGCAGCGCCGCACCGCACCGCGCTGCGCTGTGCTGCGTCCTCGGTCGCCGCCACGCGCGGACATCGCTGCGCGCCGCGCCGCGCCGCGCGCCGTAAGACCCGCTTCTGCCTACCCCTACCCCTGCCCCGCACGCAACACCGTGCCGTGCCGTGTCGCGCCGCGCAGCCGTATACCACCACGCGTTCCCTATCGTCGTGCCAAACATCTCTCCTCGGACCCACGCTTCACTTTCTCCACGTGTGTCAGAACGAGTCGCCACGCGCCGCTCTGCGTTTTTGAAGCTGTTTCGGAAACGGGATATCTTTCTTGTAGGTGCCCTGTATTTTAATCATTTTACTTGTAAATACGCCGCTCAAAGTTCCAACGCTCGCTTGTTAATTATGGGGTTGCGGTGCGGAGTATACATGTGGTAATTGTTGGCAGAGGAAGGCGGACAATTGCGTCATAAATCTTTGGGAATTGAGTCGAGCGAGGACAATTTTCTCGATCCAACTGCCAGTAGTGAAATCAAGAAAGTTTCCATGTTCAAGTTTGGGTCAATGCAGCGAATAACTGGATACCATTTGGAAAAATTATAACTTATTAAATTTTGTTTTTTGCGTTATTGATTTGTTAATTTAACCTTCATTTCTTCAGTTTTAATTTTTTAATTATTTAGTTTGATTCCGTGGGGTCTTGATATAGTACATTGAACAAGAACATTGTATTAGTTACGTAATTCAAATGGTTCGTCTGCCCATAGTAATCTTCAGGGCCATATCGATAATGTGGTTGAGGAGGATAACAACATACCAATCTGATTATAGTAATCATAGATTTTGTGAGTTAATTTGTAAATGACATTTGCTCGAGGTTCGCCTTAGAGGTATTTGTGTAAGTAATAATCAAAACTGTTTTGAAAAAAATTAGAAAACTTGCTAGTTAACTTAACAAAAAGAATCAAGAAATCCTAACTGTTCAACTAATTCTTCAAAATGTATGTGGGCTGGGAAGCAATATTCTGATTCAGTGTCGTAATTGTAAATTTCGAAGATAAACCTTGAAAACGCGACCTTTGAAAGACTTAACGGTTTTACTGTAAATGAAATATAACGATGTCTTCAACTTTCACGCGAAATTACCGCAGCTCAGAGTAGCATAGTTTTCAACTGTGTTTGTAACACCCTACCACAAGATTGATACATAATAGCGACTGTGTCACTCTTGACAAATTAGTCAAGGCTAAAAATGAAAAATGTTGGATCTTGAGGGCGGTATTTCAAGCTCAGTTATTATATTTTTAATTTTTGAAGAGACTACTGTTTACTCAATCCTTACGAAAGTGATAACTCAAAAAAATAGAAGTTTTTACTTTTCTAACTTCACTGAGACAATATATCACTTGTGCGATAAAATTATTTTCTTTTTGAGCATTCAGAATACAATTTTTCTATTCGACATACTGCGATATCGGTGTCTCTGTCCTACCGGTCTAAATAAAGATTACATAGCATACAAAGATTTGGAGCGACGCAGGATTCAATCTATTCGTGAAATGCGTTGGAAGGGATGTTTTCGCCCCATTTAACATGCTGCCAAATGACACGGCATTCCCTGTCTTGCTGACGCACTAGCGTTCCTCCGCACAATTCTGATAACGTACATCCTGAGAACGAGAATGTCGTCTATGTGAGAGCCTGTTCACTGCCCAGATCATCAGCATTTCACTATTATGGATTTTCTTTTGATTCGAAATTCGAGTTGAGTAGTGCTGTTTTGTCGGAATTGTTGTGTAATGTTAATTAGTTTTGATTAGAAGTAGCTACTCTGTAGTCTGATTGCTGGTATTAGGTATTTCTTTGATAGTTTTGCCGACTGAAATGAAATAGGAGATGGTGTCTTTTCTTTTGTTATGCTCATACTTTTAATATACGGGAGTAAGTTGAGAACGTTTGTTGAGTAGTGGCTGCTCGGGCTTATGTTACGCGGTTGCACAAGCCCAGCTAATCGAAAAAGATCTGCTAATAGGTTTGGAATATACATTTTATTTTAGATTTAGATTTATTAATAATTCTGCAATTAAGTGTGAGAACTTGGTGGCAGTACAAAATCTACAAACTTTACAAAATCACGTGAACATTTCACCGTGCAATCTTTCATAGAACTCCACTGCACCGCACTGCGATACAGCGAGCTGTAATGTCTTTCTTACTCGCTCGTTTCTCTCTGTTTCCCAACGCCACTGCACTGCACTGCACATAATAATAATAATAATAATAATAATAATAATAATAATAATAATTATAATAATAATAATAACACTAATAATAACACTAATAATAACAACAATGATAATAACAATAATATATACTTAATTATATAGAAGACATAGTTAATTACACCAAATCTTGTTAAATATATGTATAACACATCTACATTCAAGAAACTTTAACAACATTTAATTAACTTTTAATAACATTTAAAATTCAATATATGGTAGCAATATCATGTAAACATATGAAATCAATTTTAAAACCAATGAGCGCTCTCTTTGGACTCTGGGGCTCTCCCTGGCCGTGCACCATGTCACTTTTTGTCTAATATTGCGTTTAGTGCATTAACTGTTTGGCCCTGTGCTTCACAGGGCCTTCGGTGCGGCAACGGGGAAGGAGGGGGTCTGGTTGCCGGGCGTGGCGCGGCGTCCGAAGAGAATGTCAATTTTCTGTCTTCGTCTGACACTAGCTGCGACGTAATTTTATGATTTTTGCGTGTTATTGACTCCATACAAGTTCAGTCAATTCTTGTCGGTATTTAATGCATTATTTATGATTGGAGAATTTATTTTCATTTGATGTTGTGTTTGTTGATTGTACATTTGACGAGTCCTTTGTGCAAAGTTAGCCGTTCTGGAAGGAAGTCCCTTTCGTTTTTCACAGCGTGTCGATCTTCTCAACAACAGTGAAGTGTGTGTGTGTGTGTGTGTGTGTGTGTGTGTGTGTGTGTGACAGAGAGAGAGACAGAGAGAGAGACAGAGAGAGAGAGAGACAGAGACACAGAGACAGAGACACAGAGACATATTTCATTATTGCAATATATACCTGAATATTGAAATTTTCGAAATAAAATAATTTTATTTGTGTAAAATGAGTTTAAACATTAGATTTGTTGTTAAGTTCTGAAGTGCGATCACCGTATTTTCGAAACCAAGTCCCTTTTTTGCATGAATTCTATTACCGTCAATTGTTTCAATGCGTAACTAATACAAAGACGCAAGGGCCCTTCTGGAAATGAAAGCCAAAAGCACGTGTGCGGGAGGATAATATATCTAACAAGAACACTGCACATATAAGTATGTAAGGACTTTTATTAAACTTACACTTTAATTAATTTACATGAATTACTTACGTTTTACTAGTAAAATCGTCGACGTCGCTGTAAACTGTTTTAAAAATAGTTTCATGTGTTGAAAATTACATTTATGTAGCTTTGTTCAAATATGTTCTTTCAGTAACAGGCTTTGGACTTACCAATGAATCGTAGTAGCTGACAATGTTATACTCCCGTTCAAAAGTTCCCAATACCCAATGGCCTTGTGTGTTTCCTTCATACGAGATTTGAACTGGTTTTATTGCAATTTCAAATTTTAATCGCCGTAACAAATACATGCAGTTTGTGTTGCTAATAGTTTAATTTTAGTACATCTACAATATTAAGCTTTCTTGTTAATATGCACGAAAATACACATAATACATTTGCATTAGCACAAATGTTAAATGTAGAAATGTATATCATTCCCGATTAGTTCCGAAAATAACCTTAGATTCTTCCCCGGATTTCCTTAACACTCCATATTTTCCTCCCCTAATTTTTTAAGAGATTCAAACTTTACAAATTTTTGTGTTCACTTCTATTTCTGCAATTGCTCCATTAATTAATTTGTATACCAATTTAGCGTTGCATGCAAATCTAACATTTAAAGGCGACAGTTTTGAATGTGTATGTGAATAAGGTGTTAGTTAAGTTTAATAAACATAAGTTGTGGGTCACATTCATTTGAAAATCGGTATTTGCACATTTATGTAAGAACGTAAAAGTGCGAAGTCGAACATAACCATCTTTCATTCTCGAGCATTATTCACAGTTTTTTCTCCGCATTCACGTGAAATTCTTAAAGTTCAATAACATCCGAGGCAATACTGTTCGTAGGTATTCGCAAATTTATTTTTTTAAATACGATAATAATTCGACTCTAAATTGAAATCAAACTACAGCGCGATGTATTTGGTGATTCAATTGTTCACTTAGGCATCAGTGTTGCCAAGATCGTGAAAGAAACTTATGGCGTATTAAGTAACTGTATTAAGTATGACTTTGGGTTGTAGTATTTAATCAACGTGTATCACCAGTGATAGCGATAATACCAGGAATTAAACGAACGCCTTCTAAATCGAACTCTGTAGAGATCGATTTAGGAAGCATTCGTATTATCACTAAAATCCCAGATCCAAACACGTTTTTGGAAATTTATTTGAATCTTCTGGACGAATCCAAAAACAAATTATCAGTTCCCCATCTGGTGACCGAGACGCGGCGAATGACATCTCATGCGTCCTGATTGGTCCACGGAAAGTGGTATAGCCGCCAGTGGCGGAATCTCGCACACCCGCACACTCAAGAATTTTTCTGGAATACTCTATACTGATTGTATATTAGTTCTCTGAATTTTGGAATTCACATTTCCTTTATATGATAGAGCTGCAACCTCCAATTTGTTGTGGCACCAGCCGCCACTGTTGTTGAGTAAAGTGATGCATGCTCAGAGCAGTTCTTCGGAGCGCTGGTGCAACAGTCGGGCCATTCTGGCGTAGGGAGAAACGTTGATCGCCACAATGTGTCGACCTCTGGCGCCGACGCCTTATCGCGTCTCGGCCTACGTTTCATAACGGCACTCCCAGCGCTAACCAGCGCCGCGCGAACAGCTGAGTTTCGGCGGCGCCGCGTCGGCGGGGCCGGCCAGGCGAAGGCGAGGACGCGCTGCACAAATGAAGCCTAGCGTGTAAGGCAATCGCAATGAAACTTTGGTGTAAACGAAATGTAAACCCAAAAGATTCGTGCCACGTCGTGCGTTGGAACAATTGCATGAATGGACGTCAACCAGAATATAAACCTAAGACGTAAATGTGAATGTGCGCACGCTGCAAGCTTTCACGTTTACGTGTTTTGAGAACACCTTACTTATGTGTACCGCAGCAAGAGCCAAATAACTTCTAGCGTTTTCGTTGTGTAGAAATGAATGCAGTAAGAGCATAAATTCCCATTCATTATAATTCAAAAAACACTCAAACATTTGTGCCGCTCATAATATACAAATTAATTGTAATGGAAGCATGAACGTCCATTTTACTTAATTATGTAAAATGTTTGTATAAAGAATTTCTGTGCAGAGTTTTTATTGTATCGATGTTGATGAATGGCTGTGTTTACAGTGTTAATTTACAGTATTTGTGAATGGTACGTCCATGTTCACGTTAAAAGTACATGTTTATGTCATCATGTCTGCATTAAAATTTTCATTGTAAATTGCTATTTACACAAGAGAAATCGTAAGTATCGTCAGAAGCACCATATCAGTGGAATATCGAGGATATGTCTCGGAATTTCAGTGAGTGAACTTGTAGGTCACCTCATCACTGCTGTTATCAAATGAAATAACGCGCATAGTGCAATTTCTCTGAAATTTAAAATACGATACACATCAATATAGCAATTAACTTTCATCATTGTGCAATTACGCATGTAAACAAGTGAGAAAATAGAATATTTGGTAGTACCTACTTTTTCGGAAATGTTTGATTTACGTATTGTAATAACGAAGTGGGATGTGTGAAGCGGAATAAGCTCCTGCCGGAAGGTGCAGAACACGAGCACGACTGCGTCAGCGGGAAGCATTCATGCGCAAGCCCTTCGAATATGGCCATCCATCTATATGCAAATTACGCCGGCCCTGTAGCAAACTGGAGAAATGTCCACCTCCAAATGAAATGAATGTGCTTCCGTGAATGTATGATCTTAAAGTTTGGTCTCTACGCGACATTTATTTAATGCAGAATCTCGAATCTCCTGGCAAATAAATTGAATGCAATGTTAAGTATTTTTGGCACTGGTGACAGCCATGGATGGGGAATTAGTTTAAATATTTTTTCCTCTAGTAGGCCTAAAGAAGGACGGCTTCCACAATGAAAATATACCACAACGATTTCCATCTATTTCATCGGTCCTAAGGTTGTTTAACGAGGAATTATAATACATTATTATACTACTCTAATTTCAAAATTAGTAAGTTATTGAGCCCTTCTTCGACCTTTTATTGCTATTGATGTGTAAGAATTAAGTAAGTTGATGAGGGAAAAATTAACTTGATAGGCAGGAGAGAGCTATTGTTAAAAAGTTAGTAAACGTGTGGAGTAAAGATACTTCATTTAAAGAAAGCTGCATTTGGGTTGGAAGAAGACGACAAAAAGGTGTGAAAATGTATCAGTGATATTAAAATATAGGGATCTGAGAAAATTAACTAGAAGTCCTCGTACAAATAATCAATTGGGAGCAAACAGAGTTCGTTTTAGTGATTAAAATAATGCAGATAGCGAGGACAGTTTGAGTGGATCGACTTTGTAATGTATAAAACGATTAAGTAGTAAAAGATGCCGGCTTTTTTTTCAATTTAAACGATATAGTGTAAGTGGTAAATATTTAAAAATATGTGGGAAACGTAAATATTTGTATTTAAATACATTTAGGTTAGATGAAATGGAAAAAATGTTTTTTGTGACAGAAGGTATTGGGATAATTCGCGAGTTAGAAAAGTTGGTAGATTGAATTTATTTGCAGTTACTTTACAGGGAGTCATTGTTGTATGCCTTTCTGCATGTTAAATGGCTTGCCATGCATTAGAATGTAAAGTTTTGAGAGATTACAGTTGTTGACAAATGCTGTTTATATGGGTTCTCGAACATTACGCCAATTTTCCTTTCTCTGTGGAAGATGGTTTTCAAAATTTTTTTTCTATCCAGACGTCTTACAATAATGTAACAATATAATTTGATAACGTATGTTAACTGTCCTAGAAACGTGTGAAAATGTTCATGAAGGTGTGTGTGTGTGTGTGTTAATCGCCTTAATTTAATCTTAGAGGGGCGTTTCAGTTCAAAACAGAAACAAGAAAAAGGAGCGTTACAGGAAAAAGAAAAAATGTGTTGCTCTCAGAGTTATTAATAGTTACATGGTGGCATAGTGATGTAGATCTCTTTTGAGAGGATGTGTGATAATAAGATTCATCGATTAGTAGTTAACAAGAAAATTTCCGCAATTGTTATCAATATGCTTTTCCCATCTGTTTTTATGAAGTAAAGACAAATATATATCGATAAAAGTATCAAATACAATGCATCAGAGGAGATGAGTTATTACGTTATCTTCGCATATCTTAGTTATCATTAGTAACAGTATCTTTGAAATATATCTTTGTTAGGACAAAGTTCTAGGCTAATTTTATGAAGAAATATAAAACATCGCTCCGAATAGTTTTTAAAATGTCAAAATATTATATCCAAATATTTTGTTGAGAAATACCATTCATTCTAAATAATGTGGATATAGAAGAAACACTCGAAGTATTGTGTAACCGACAATGTAAGTTTAATGATAGTTTGGACCCTGCGAAATTTCTTTGGATTTTCAGGAGTCTGTTGGATTAATTATTCACATAACTTATTGACCACCTTTTGGAGACTAAAAAAGCGCACATTTGAGTCGAAATTGAACACGTTGATAAGATGATCTCTAAGCGTACAGATTCAATTCATCGATAACTATTACATTCATGGTTTCGTAGGCCACTACATTAATCGTAAGTTGGTTAATAATTGCTGTATAACCGTTACGTATATTGCACATGATGGTAGCATGTAGTTAAGAAAATGTTGAACACAACTTTCCAGAATGCTATAAATAATATCTGTAAAGTTAGGCACTCTAACTGGGGAACCATTGATCTATAGAACCGGTTTTTGAGAGGCACATTCCTTATCACAACTGGCTCAGAAATGTCTTCGTACTATACAACTTATCGTTGCCCTAGCGCACAATCCTGCATGATTCTTCTTAATCTATGACAGGAAAGGATAGCGTTTTACTCTAGATGTTAGTACAAGAAGCTGAAATGAGAGCCAAAGAAACATAGTATGAAAATATTTCGAGATTTTGTGTTACGTAGACATTTTCCGATGGTGAAGATGTTTTTAGTGTTTATTGTTTGCTCTTTCTTAATTTTCCTTTCCTTCTCCTGAGAAATATTTAACAAGTAAAACAGTATTGCTAAAAAAATAATCAGGTAAATTACGCTTGACCCTTCCGTAAAATTCCGTGTTTCAATTAATTCTTGTAAACATGGGTATATCACTTTCCTGTAAACGATTATCTGGTTCTTTTCCCCCATACGCCACGTACATTTTATGACAATTTTGGCATTAGTAAAGAAAGAGGAAAGTAAAACGAACATCAGCTGGTTTCGCAACTGCGCCAAACCAGCTACAGGGTTTCCCCAACCGGATAGCGATCTGTTTGCGGACGTGTGGGGGGAG